>CAJNIZ010009803.1:0-12930 GCA_905231905.1 Symbiodinium pilosum
AATTCTATTTAAAGTTTAGATATTTTTCTACAAATAGACCAGGAAAATAAGGGGTTATTTATCAAAATAAACTAGGAAAATCAAGGCTATTTATCAAAATAGACTAAGACAATCAAGGTTGTTTATCTATATAGACTATATCCCATTTATACTAATAAACTATTTTTAGGTTATTTAAAAATAGGATATATAGTCTATTAAATAGACTAAAACCCTAAATAGGATAATAGTCAGGATTCTGTCTAACCTGATCTTAGAGGTTATGGGGTTTTCGACCCAGTCGGTAGATTTGGCAAGGGCATCGCAAATATACCCCAAGATATGCAGAAAAGCATGTAGCTTGGGGGCTAGTTTGAAACGTGTTCTCGAGTGAAACAAAGCTTCGTACGCTGCCTGCACGTAGTTTGCTACAAACTGAAAGCCATGCTCTACAAGTCGTAGCGCCTCATGTCTTCGAAGCCAGAGGCCGTGGCTGTACAGGCCACGCATAAACTCGTTTGCTGATCGCAGGGCCATGTGTATTGAAGTAATGTACTCATCAGAAGGATCCACCCGCGCCAGCACACCAAAACGGGTTTCTAAGAACTTGCACGCGACAGTCGTGTCAGCGCCTTTGAACCAGGACCTGATAGTTAATTCTGATTATCAAGCTCCAAAACTATAAAAAGCCACATAGCGCTATATAATAGAACAAGCCACTTAAGATACCCAAGCCCTGAAAAGCTCTTCCAAAAAATGTCTGCCCCAAGTCCAAAAACAATCCCCAATATGGCGTAGAATGCCTCCCCATCATTTAGATAATGCTGATATAAATGATATAATTCGCGAACCCACCCCAAACCTTAATAGTCGCAAACCCTCAACTCTAAACCCTAGACTAGACCCATATATAACCTTATCCTATCCTAAGCTTTTAAAAGTACAACATTACAAAAACATTGATCAAATATTCTGGGGTACCCGCAAGGGTAGTCAGCATCCGTTTCCCAGCTGATCAGGGTTCGAGCCAAGTTCGACATACGAAGACTCAGGTGGTTTTCCCGGCAGAAAAGAACCATGTCGGAGTAGATATTGGAAAGTTGATTTGGCACAGCGCCATCACCAGCTAATCCCATATCCATCAAAACGACCTTACCATGCAGGCTAACCAGTTTAAACATTATGTAACAGGTTCAGACTCACAAATTTCTCACTCATCAAAAAACTGAGATTCTCACGATAGCTGACCCCGCTAATTCCGCGAACACGCCTTTATGACCCACATGGAAGATGTCAAAGCGGTAAATCAAGGGGTTGTGCCACGGGAGGTCATGGAAAGGAGGATTGCCATCATACGCTTCATCCTGCAAGTACGTAGGCCTCCATGCTGCATTCTGACTGTAGTCATGGTATGGAATATTGTCCTGACCCGCCCGGCATAAGTGACAAATGCCTTTGGCAGCAGCATTCAGTAACCTTGTTTTGCGGCCAAAGAAACGCTGGAACCTGCCTAGCTTTGCAAGAAGCGGCCAATCAGCTTTTACAGCTACCACGCAAATGTAGAGGGTGAGTTTGCGACCTTTCAAGAAAATGTCGACACCATAGCGCCACAGTTGTAAAAGCTCTTCAGCGATTGAATCCAGAACCTTGTAGAACGGAGCCAAGGATTTCTTGTAGACCTTCTTCAACATCACAAACATGAGGAATCTGGTGCAAAAGCTGCTGAACTTGAAGTTATGGTGCATCTCTTCCACATCATATTCAGGGGACAAATTACCACCCAAAATTGGCTGAAGATTTGCCACCATCACACAACTTTTTTTTCAGCGTGCGTCCTTCATCAGCGTGGAATGCCACTGGAATCACAAATTTTTCGCGGCCCTTGTGGTACTCGAAAATGGGGTGTTCAGGGTATATGGCTTTGAAACGTGTCCAATACTCCTCAACAAGCGCAAGGTTTGCTTGGTGACCCAAAAACAATGGCAGCTTGTTGTGTAAACTCAGGACCCGCAAGTAAGCTTCTACCCGAAAGAGCGGATGCAAAACGCCATTTCCAATGTCCACATAGTCGATCGGAATCGGACAAGTGAGCCCAGCTTCCCGCAAAAGTTGTGGTATTCTATTTTCATGCCCTGTCTTTCGTTTCTTGTGCATCCGACTGAGCACCGAAGCACTAGGCAGGTCAGCCCCTGCATCAGCACCCTCGAACTCCTCCCAAAACCCAGCAGCGATGTCACATACCATCTTGTCTGTAACCTAATTGCAGCGAAAGCGAACCAAAAATAATCTATATATATACATATATAATGGGTTCCCTATAAATTTGATTTCATATACCACCAAAAATCACGAAGGAATCCGAAAGGTTCTACAAGGCAGAAAGAAGTTGAACCACTTTCACGTAATATTACATTTTTATACCAAGCTTAACCCAAATACCCTTACCCAAATAGACACCCTTGGGAGCCTAACCCCATATATTTATAATATGTAAATCCTATAGACCCTGAACCCTGCAGAGCCCCGACCAGCCACTCCAGCAGCGCTGGCGCGAGCCAACGCTTTGCCAGCTGGCCCTGCTGACTGTGTACCTGGCGGGATTCTGCATGGTATTATTGCGGTCACACAAATTAACCTAGCGCATGACTTGCACATCGGATTTTTGTGACAGCTGCATGGCCATTTCATGTGCTGCACGCGCTCGCTCCCCACATAACTTTGGAATGTTGAAACGCCGGCACACCATCCAGGCCCATGCGTGGACTCATTATGCAAGACAATAAATACACCTGCATGGCTACGCATGGGGCTGGATCTGTGCGAGCACAAACCCAGCTTGACAGGCTATGCGCACGCTGCTGCACACAGCTGTAGCTCACACCCTACATCACTGCAGTAGATCACACTACGCATGTGAATCACATGATAAAAATTTGGATCTTAATCACTTGCTGGCTGTCTTGGCTTTAGCTTTCGCCGTAGCCTTAGCCTTGGCACTAGCTTTCGGAGAGGCTTTGGCCTTTCCCTTTGCCTTTGCCTTGGCCTTAGGCACAGGCTGATCATCCTGCTCAGAACCCTCCTGACCATCATCATCATCATCATCTGGCTTGGGAATTGCACGCTTAGCGCCGCGAGAACCCACAGGCTTCTTCGAGGGAACCGATTTGCCAGAGTTGGCAGCAAGCCTCCAAACTAATTGCAGACACATCGGGCCAGGCTGAATAATTTCCACACTACAACTGAGCCCATGTAACCAACAAATTTACGGGGAGCAGCTTACACCTCAAAACTGTTTTGATTTTTTATTGTACTAAAACCCCATGCACCTTTTCACCTTGTTCTCCTCCATCACCATCTTCGAGCACCTGAGCTGATGTAAGGACAATGCACATACAGCTGATTATAAATGAACATATCAATTTAAGACGCGGCACAACATTTCAACTTCGCTGAATTTGCGCTTCAGAGATTTGGCTTGCCTTAGTTTCGCATATAGGTTTATTTAAGGATTGCAAAATTCAGTCTTCATATTCAGAAACATTTACATTCGGTTAGCCATGGAGCTCAGAACCCAGGGTTTTCTCGACATCAAACGTGGATTTGAGCTCAGCGATGTCATCACGCAGGGATAGAAGCTGGTTTGCCTGGCCCTTGAGGCGGGCTGTCCTTATAGTGGAGGGTCTAGGAATGCATGGTGGGCTTCAAAACAAACACAGAGGGTTTGGGGGGGCTCCAAAACAGAAACAAAAACCTGGTTAAGTTTTGGGGTTATAATTTAAGTTATATAGGGTTTTGGGTATACAAAGTCGAGAAGCTCTGCGGTAGAGATCTTGCCCTGAATCTTGTCCACGGCACCCAAAGCCTTGCCCTGCGCCTTTAGGATTTGCTTCAGCATCGAGGGGACATTCGTGATATCCTGCAAAAGGTGCGGGTGATGGTTTTTTTGAGTCAATTATTAAGGGCCCAGAGAGATGAACATGTTGCGTGAAATGTCCTCGGCAAGGTCCTCCTCAAGCGCTTTTTTTTTGCGCCTCTTTCTTGCTAAGACGTGGCGGGGTATCATCATCTGAATCTTGGGTCTTTTTCTTCGCCTTCTTGGGCTTTGGGCTGGGAACATCATCGCCCTCATTAAGAGCACTATCCTCAACCTCATCGCCAGGCATCACAGGCGTGGGGCTTGCACCAGTTTTCATTGGGGCAGGGAGGGCGTGGCCGGTGTCAACGACCTCAAACCTCCGAACACAAATCTCGCTGTAGGTCTTTCGGAGTTCCCCAGTACAGCGAACATCAATCCAAAATTCGAGCACATCCGGTTCGTACTTGTCCTTCCTGAGTTGAACAATGTTGTACTACAATATGCGCGTGTGCACTATCATTAATGTTAACACACCATCATTAACACTCTGACAAGCAGCCGGACCAGTGTCTTCTTGCGGTCCGGGGTGGCCGTACAATACCTTTCCACGGCCTTCGCTCGAGACCTGGGCATTACTGGAAAACTTAAGTTAAGCTGTTATAGCGGGCATGAAGAATTTTTTAAAACATATATGCAGGCAAAGTTCGCTGACCATTTGAGGTCGTCCATCATGGATTTCTTGCTGTACCAACCTGATTGGACCGTAAGATTCAACTCCTTCTTGCTTTCAATGTACATCTCCGCCTTGTCTGCAAACTTTTCCTGCGCAGGCTAAACTTGTATAAGCCCACCCTTAAGCCCTGAACCAAAGAAACCATTATAATTATATAATATTAAACTACAATATGGCAAGCCATTCTTTTTAAAAGTCTTTCCCTGACAATCCTTGTCCCCAGCAAATTCCACCATAATCGCAAGGAGCTCTTTGCGCAACTTGCCCCCCTTCGCCCACTGTTGCTTAACCGCATCAGCAATAACCACCTGCGAACTCGTTCGGGCTTTGGCCTTGTTCTCACACATCCTCCTTAGCTTAGCGTCATAAGCCAAGAGGTCTTGAGGACTGATCTTGATCTTCGGCAGGTTCTTGTTCTTGGCCTTCTGAACCTCAGCTATAAAAGATTTGGGGCTTGATTGGAACTAAAGACCAACAGAAAACATAATATATTGTATTCCATGGCAGAGGGGACCCTTATTTTGAAGATTTCTAGGATATGGAGCCCCCTCGCGACTAAGAACGTGACCCAACAAAATCCCATGATACAGATTTTACGGAGATTAACCCCAAATGCTCATTTAGCCTGAGAACCTCATCAGATTCCTCATCATTATCATCATTCCCAATGTCATAATCTCCGGGCTCTCGCGCTGGAGCTGACACTGGCTCCACATGTTCAGGAGCAGCAGGTACGATCGCGTGCGGGGGGGTTGCTTGCGGCAAGGCTTTCTCCGGGGCTTCTTCCACTTTCACAAGCTTGGTCTGCAACGCCTGAAGTAGATCATCATTAGCCTCAGCTAGCACATATATGCATATTGCTCACCCCATGCCCCCACACTTATAGCCAAGTAACCATGGTACTAATCGAGCCGAAATCATCATCATCCTCGTCATCATTCATGGCTTCATTGGCCACGGAATCAGACCAAGAATTCGAACACAAAACCTGAGCATCCTGGGAAGAACGGAGCTTCTGCGAGCTAAAGTTCCTAGCTGCAGTAGCAATCGGCCGGACAACCAATCCCAAAGCTTGGAGATCCTTATCTTCCAAATACGGGTCATCCTCAGTTTCGGTCTCAGTGACGCTATCATAGCCATCATCTATGATTGGTTCGAATGCCTCCGTGGGCTCTGGCTCCTGGTTTGTGGTGATTGGCTCTGTGGCTGTCTGCTTTGTCTCTGGCTCATCCAACCTCCACAAAGCAGGAATTAGCTCTGGGGGCTCTGTGGAAACTGGCTTGGGCTCTGGCTCTTGGTTTGTGGTGACTGGCTCTGGGGCTTCAGTCGGCTTTGCAGGATTCGCAGGCTCAGGTGCTTCTGAACATAAGCTATCGCTTGAATATGTGTCACACAATGTGTCAGCAAAGGATAGCTCATTCACACGTTGATCCTGTGCTTCCCGTAGCTCCTGGAGCTTCTGAAGAAGCAAATCAGCCTCCTTGCAACAAAAAGCTTGGGAAGATTATAACATGCTAGCAATTTCATGAATCACAGGATATACTGCAGGCAAGAAACCGCAATTTCAGTATCCAAACCAAGCGTTTCCACTTCCTTCTTCACCATTGTTCCCACACCAGACATTTCCCGCTTCTTCAAGAAATCAAGACCAGCGTCCAAAGTAGCACAGCTCCAGAGATTGGACAGACCACTACCAGGGGAGTGAGACATCATTTGATCCGCTCAAAATGGATTCAAAAGTGATTTTTTTGGGGCCCGAAAAAATTATGGATCTTTACGCGTTATTATGGATCTTTACGCTTTTTTATGGATCTTTACGCGCGTGAATTTTCAGCCCAAAATACCCCGAATAGATAAAATAGTTCATAATTGCGATTATTTGCGTAGTTTTAGAGAAAAACCCCGCAAGTTAATTATAGTTGAAGGAAAACCCCGCAAAACCCCGCACCTTAGGTAAAACATGCAAGCAACACATCAACTGCAGGAAAGCTTTCGCAACAGAATGCTAAATACATTTTTTAAAGCGGCACAGATTACCTCAGATCTTGAATACACGTGGTGAAAAGCAGCACCATAGGAAAACACCTTGGGGTCAGTATCAGATTTTATATTGTAATATGTTATTAAATATGATATATATGTAATAATATAGAGGTTTCCCCGGTACTGCACCACATGTGTGTGCACATTATCCCTCACATGGACAGGTGCCATGCGCCTGGGCTCCACATTTTAAAGGCCAAAGTTTTCATTGAAATCTTCTGGCAAATCAAGGTTTCGATTGCCTCGGAGGTATCGTAGGACTGACTGAATGTCAGCATCTACCCAGAGATCAGCATCCCTGAAATCTTTCATAATCTCATCCAGGGTGACATTCTCAGGTTCCGGCGCCTGGGTTTAATTAAGGCTTTGGAGAGGGTCTATAGAAGTTCATGATATGGGGAATACATACATAATTTTCAAAATGATTGGTTTGTATACATGGGCTGCAATCAAAACGCAGGACTCTCAATCTTCCGGATTTCATGATTATTGGCCAGGTCGTCAAAGATCTCCAAGTAGCGAAGAGCAAATCCCAATGGATACTGCCTCAAAAACAGAAAGGATCAGTACTATATACAGATTTCATACACATGTATGGCAAGTATGATGCAGTAAGGTGACTGAGACCGCTTCAGGAATTTATTTCCACTGAAACGTCGCCGACCATCCAGTCCATTGGAGTAGTTCACCAACTTGCGACAATCAGCTGTATCAGCCCTTCTCAGCCTCCCTGTTCGAAAGTTCACAATCGAAGGATCATTACTGTAGAGCACTGTCCTTTTCGCTGAGCAACCGCCCCATTTCCTCATCCAGAAGTACACCTTGCGAACCTTACATGGCCAGTCAGCAGCATATAATCTGAGATTGCAAAACAGCTGAAATCAGTAAGTTGCAAATTAGCCACCCTCAAACTTCGGATAAGCTGCCTGAATCTTTTGCGCCGGCTCATAAGGCTTTGGGCCGGCTGTTCCAAAGTCCATGTAATCTTTCTGGCTGACATCAGGATGGCCAATAAGCAGAACCTAGGTTGGGGGACTATTCTTGGGCAACGAAATTTAGCTTGCCTACGAACCACCACTTCGGCAAGGGATATAATATATATATATATGGGAATAACTATATCTAGTAGAAGGAAACGTTACCCCAAACCAGCACCGTCCAAAATCCATTTTGCAATCACCTGCGTGGTAAAACTTATGCTGCTTCAAGACAAATTGGGCCTTTAAGAGATCGAACCATTAAGTCCATATTATGAATTCTAGAGGAGTAACCGGCTGACCATCTTATTGGCTTGGGCAACAGCATCTCGTGAGTCATCGCCATGTGGCGCCAAAAAAGTTCGCAATGAACTGCCCCTTGACATAACACTCCAAGACCGGCAATCCAATCCAAAGTGCCAGGCGGATCGAGGTTTCATTTTGAGAGCACAAACCAATAGCAACCTGGGATGCAAGGGTTTGTATAGGGTGGGGGGGGATTTTATTAACGGAGATCACAGAGTACTGAATTTTGTCGAGAGGCGCAAACCCGCTAGCCGACAACATGTCTAGAGGATTGGAACTGCAACGGGAATGGGGTTGATCAGGCCAGTAGATAATGTCCATTGACGCTACAGAATAGCCAGCATGGCGTAGCACTCTGCTCAGGCGCCCTGATCCGGCCATACACTCCGCTGCATCAAACTCCTGAAAGATCAGCTAACATTGAATGACAAAAAATGCTTTCTTGGAATCTTAAGTCTTGGGAGTAATACTTCGCGGCTTAATTTATGGGGGGGCATACCACACTCAGACTCTGATGTTAACTTAGACCATCCCCAGGCCTCGGCAAGGTCGAGGCCATTTGTTCGCATAAGAAACAGCATCGCAAGCATGAGAACCTGGGCCCAAAATTTTGGTGAGGTTGTTGGAGCGCGAAAGCTGTTAATTTGATGGAAACTCTTTTTCAATTAAGTCAGGGAGCCCTTGGCGCATTCACCCGAATCAAGTGGTGCATCAAGATTTGGATTCTGGCCCATGATGCGACCATCTCACAAAGACAATCTACTGAACCCTCTGCGTGCTCTGTTTGCCAGACTCTGCGAGATACATAAGCACATTAATGCTACATGTAGCCACATGCGCATCAATTCCTGAACTCGCACAATCAATACGTGGGAGGGGGCACTCGATTTGACAAAGCCTTTGCGGAGTCTCCATGCCTTGCTCATCCAGGGCCAACGCGAAACCTGGCAAAGTAGTGTAGAAATTTGAATGGGGTAGGTTAATGGAATAGGCTGAAAGCAGCAGAATCTTCTCAACAAAAGCTTGCAAATAGCAATTGCATGAATAATTCTTTTGTTTGCATGGCTTGCGAATCGCATCAAAACGCGACAGGCCACATATCCCCACAACAGCCCAGCGCTGGAAGCAAACTGCCATATAATTCTATGATTTCAGCTTCTAATTGAAGTTCATCAGGACCAGGCTGCCTTCCCAAATTGGGATTGCACATGGGATTTCCCATGATAAAACCCTAAGATCTAGATCACTTGCTTGGGCGGCCAGGCTTGCCACGCGCAATGTACCCTGGACGTCTGCACTGACTGCAGCCAGTCGGGGTCTGTCTGCAACGGCTGCAACCAAAGCGTCTGTCCTCATCATTGCGATCTTTTCCATCTCCACGGCCCTTCTTGCCACGCCCGCGTCCGCAGCCGCGCCCGCGGGCCTCTGTCTTCCCACAGCCATCGTCCTCCTTGGCAACTGCGCTCTTGCCGCGGCCATTTCCCCGCCCACGCCCCTTTCCACGTCCACGGCTGCCACATTCATCGCTGGCTGGCACCACTGGCTCATGTCCATCCTGATGGGCCTTGCTCCTCGAGCTACTCATCCTGGAACTCGCCATGCGCAGCTTCAAAAGCCTGGAACTAACAACCTTAGAGCGGCGGAGAGGCTTTGAAACCTTCTCGGCTGGCTTCAGCCCATCATTCTCCCCATCATTTTCGATCCCCTTGCGCTTGTTCTTCGCCCCCTTCAAGATGGAACGTAGCTCCATTTGCTCTTCCGGGGTCACAAGCGAAAGATCAACCTGCAAATCTGTTAATTGTAAATGTTATAGAATCCCAATCCCAACTGTAAGGCTTAAAGTGATATACCAAAAATGTTTTGATTTTGCATGGCCTTGGGCGGGGTAATCGTGGGCAAAGACTTACTCTTGGGCGATGGGGTGATGACTGTCTCGGTGGGAGCTGTCGTAGAAAGCTTGGCCATCATTTCGTCAGCATCATAGTACTGGGTGTCCTATACCATGGGTTCTCTACTTAATGTACGGCTTTTCGAAAAAACAGGCTTGCTTATTGAATCTAGCACTTGTCCTGGTAGTCGGGCATATCCACGGTTTTCAGACGACGAGGTTTGGGCTTGGCTGGCGGGCTGTCAGAGATCAGGATAGCACCTATCAGTGTCGGAAAATTGATACAAACTGTGGAAGAAAAAAAGTATTATATAGGTAATTATATACTTTCACTGGAGGCCTCCATCCTTATTCTCAGGGCTGCCCGAGGTAGAGGACTCAGCTGCTAAAGCCAGGCTAGGCCACAAGTTTCGCTTGTGCCTCAGGTGGATACACAACCATACATGCACCAAGATTTAGTGAGGATGCTATAAAAATAGCTACACTAGTATCCAACAGCAGAAATCATGAAGTGCAACCATAACTCCCCATCCCGAGCTGGTCTTGCAACGTTTTGATCATCTCAAGCTTTTCCCTCAAGATGTCCCTCTTTGATTGTAGCCCTGAAGGCCCAGCAGTCGAGCTCGGCCTAATCAACTCATGCTGCTGCTCCGGAGTGAGCATCTTACCACCATCCTTGGGCTCGGCAAGGGGTTTCGGGGACGTTGTTGGGGCAGCATATGGAGCTTCGGGGTCGACAACTTCATCACATTCCATCATTTCCTCCTCCATGCACTCCTCACCTCCAGCTCCATTAATATCATCTTCGCACTCATGGGACATGCCCCTTGTCTCTTCCTCCCCTTCCTCATCATCATCCTCATAAACATCCCTCTCGACATCTGATGCCGGGTACTCCTCGCCAAGGGTGCTCGCAATCTCCCGGAACAAAGCACGAACTTCCCAATCCTAGGCTAGGGTTCCTCGAAAACTCAGATACACTTAACATGAATTTTAATAGACGTAAGACACCAATTCTACAACAACAAAAATGTACATATACACAACCCGATAGACCCGCGGTGTCTGACCCCTCTTTCTGGAATCAGCGAAGCGCTTCCAGGCATAGGTGTACATGTGCTTCAAAGCCCACGCGTCAAGATAATCTTGTTTGGGGTCCGCCGGCTCATGAGGAATCTTCTTGTAGAGAGCCCGAACCTCAACAATTAAGAAATAAAACCGCTAGACTATAGGATCCAACAAAAAAGATCGAGTCCCAATATTATCAGTGATTGAGCACGAAACGTAATAACCATTCAAAAGATTATTGGATTTTTCGACCTATATTCACATGACCACAACAAAAAATCTGCAATAAACAGATGCGAATAGCTTGCTTCTGGGTCGGTTTGAGGGCCAATTTCTCAAGCTGCAAATGTTGCACAATGCAACACAAGACCCGCCAATTGGCCTGCAAGGCTTGTGTAGTCTGTACGACTTCCTGTCCTTTTGAGTTCACAGGGCGGTGGACCCAGTCAGAACCAATGCGAAAACGCTTTCGCACAACGGGGATTCCTTCCCACATTTTTGACAAGACCATTGCAACCAACACAGAGCACTACCTGCCCAAGGATTGGGCCAGGATCCCCACTTGATCTTGATCAACTGCGCAAAACGGCATACTCTTTGTGAAGGGCTGCATGCTCCTCGTACATGCGTGTTTTGCAACTGAAAATTTGATGTACCTTATCCCCAAAACAGGCCAAGCTGGCCGTTTGTCGTAGACATCCACCAATGATCGATGTGTTCGCCTGCCAAGCATGCATTCCCACCAAAGGCGTTGTAACATCGAGTGCATGCATGATTCCTGTTTCTGTGCACTTCCAGCAGATCGATACCCCAACATGCTGCCACACTGCCCGGCCTTTGCATGTAGATTTCCAGAAGGATCTTCGACCAATCCTGCGGGGCGAAGTTGGTTTCTACAAAGATGCTTCGGGTTTGAGGGCTTAGGGTTTAGGATTTTAGGGTGCAGTCCTCTCAGGAGAGGCTGCTTCCACCGCCCATGGCGGCAGGTGAGGATTACATTATCTTAGCCCAAACCACTCTCAGCCCTAATAAAAGCGAACCCTATCTAGAAATAATAATAGCTTTATACGTATGTTTTTCTCAACCCTCCGATTCTGAACCCTGAGCCTTGATTAAGCCATATACACCTCAAATATATACCACCCCACCTATATATATATATATAAACTTAACCCTAACCCTCAACCCTAATAATAAATATACAGCTCGCTTGAGCTGCAGCGGCAATCGCTGGCAACACTGATGAAGCCTGCAGGCGGATTCAGAGGGTTTGGGGTTTATAAAGGTTTATATAATTATAGGGGCTGTTCAGGGCTTAGGGTTTTTAGGCTATAGGGTTAAGGGCTTCAGGATTAGGTGCTTCTCCAAGCAACATCCCGTATATAATAAGAACTATAACAAACAGGGATAGCCGAATATGCTGTTTGGGGATTACGAGATTGGAGGGCGGAGGTCTGTGCAATTCAAGAATTACAAGGGGGAGAATGGGAGCCATATAGCACGTCGATATCTTCTTTTTTAATGTGCAGGATCTACAGGGCCAATTGTTGAAACATGCCAGTCTTCTAGGGTTTACGTTTTAGGCCTTATATATAGGACTTTTATGTGAGGCCCATGGAAACAGGGTTGAGTGCTTCTTTACAATGTTTCAGTCTCGGCAGCTTTCATACATGAAGCTATATGCTGCAGGGAACCTAATATGCTTCCATAAAGGGTTTACATAATTTGGGGTTTACATATATATCCCTTATAATATTGTTTGTTCAACATCTTCTGGACAAACGAAAGGCATATCTTTGAATGACCACACTTTATATGATTCAGGGGGTACAAATGTTGATTTCAAAGCTTGGGTCCTTATCATTTAGTGGTGAAACCTCCTAATCCTAAAGTGTATGTTTTTTTCAGGCACTAGGCCAAAGTGCTGTTTTTTTTTTACCGGATCCTTTTATTTTAGGCCACTTTGGCGTTCCAGGTACTATGCAGTACTACTATAATCCTTTTTGTAGTATAATAATATTCTTCATATTATCACGAATATTATTATTTGTATTATTATTTATAGTATATATATTATTCT
>CAJNIZ010009805.1:0-12926 GCA_905231905.1 Symbiodinium pilosum
TCCCATGGGCCTCCAAGTAGGAGCCGTAAGCGCTCCAGCAAGTATTTACCATTCGTTTCAACTGCACTTGCTCCGCTTCTTTTGCAGACATGGAGGACGCTTCAGCATGCTCACGCACAGACGTCAGAAGGAGACTCAGTGGCACTAACGCAGGTCCGCTGTGAGCCGTAGAACTCAGACTTGTAGACCCAAAAAATGCAGACCCTTTTGCGTCCTAGACTCTAAGTCCGAAGCCTATCGCCCCTGAGCCATGTTCACGAGCAAGCGAGACCTCGATAGCGAGGACCTTCCTCCTGCCAGACGTTTTCTCCACAGGACTGCCCGTGGGCAACGAGATCAGCGTCGAGCGCAGCGCCAAACTCGCCGAGAACGCAGCCTTGGCTGGCATTGGACATGTTGCCAACCTTGCCAGGCTCACTAGCAGTCAGAACACGGCTCGGAACCTGTTGCGGAAAGCCTTCAGAAACACCAAATGGCGCCAGCTACACTGCTAAGACTCTACGAGGGCAAGGGTTTGCTATGGGGACAAGGGTTTGCTGAGACTCTAGAGGACAAGAATTCTTGCCAACAATTGTTTTCTCTGGAAGACTTGCCGCAGAATTCGATGGCGCGTGGCTCCCTTCCACCTCCTCCGGGGTGGCCAATGCGGCGTGTTCAGCGACATGGTGCGAAGCACTTCGACTGAGATGCCACTTGTGTTTTTACTGCCCCACGAAGCTTTGCACGTCTTGCTAAAGATCAACGAGGTGGAGTTGACTGCGCTGCAGGGCGAGAACTATCTCAACTCCACGGACTTGCGTGCTCACAAGACGGCAGGCGCAGTTCGACCTGAACCCGCTCATACTACTCGGGCTCTGGATTGATGGCGTGCCCTTCAAGAGTGATCGCTCCCAGTGCGGCTGCCGCTTTGCGTTTTCCCAAAGCGTTCCTGCAAAGCAAAAACAAAAACAGGCATTGGCTGTGCAATCCTACCCGCCCTAGCCGTCGCCCTGGCCGTGGCCCTAAGCAGTTCTAATGGGCCCCAGCAACCTAGCAGTTCGACATTCATGTACAAACTATTTCCAATAACTACCTCTTGAACTTTTCATTAAAGAGTGCGTAGTGGCTACAGCGCTTTATTGGAGAGTTCTTGGGTCTTGGGGTTTCTTTGGTGCGCGGAAGAGCCAATTGATTATACGGCTTCCTTCGAATTCGTCCACATTTTGCAAGGTTGACACATGAAATTGGCAGCGGCCAGCACAAATGTTTTCTTTAAAGACGACAATCAAATCCTAGGGGCCGAGGGCCCCCTAGGGCTGATTTGTTTTGGAATTGAAAAAGGGAACCGTCTTACTCCAGAGCGAACAAGTGTGCCACGATCTACCAGGATCTCAAGGACTACTGCAACAGAACTCCAGACTGCGACAGCTATTTGTCGTAGCTAACACCTGGAATGGGAGGCGAAAGACACCGAAATTCGCTGCTAAAGCCAGAGAATGCAAAGGTATGATTCCTTGGCTCTTGAACTTGCTCAGCGCCTAAGCCTTTCAAGAGCTTCAAGGAGGCTTGAGAAGGGGCTTCAAGGGGGACTTGAGAAGCCCAAAAAAGTATCCCTTCCCGGCCCCTCTTCTAGCCTTCTCTAAACCCACGCTTAAAGCTCCCGTACTCTCTCCGACAAGGGGCTTGAAGGAGGCTTGAGAACGGGGAAAGGGAAGGCTTGGAGGGTCGAGGGGCGGGCGGAGCCCCCGTGGGGGGGTTGGGGGGGCAGAGTCTTATATCTTGTTTCCTACAGGGCAGGCAAGGAGTATATTTGGTGGGGAGAACAAGATAGGATGAGTCCCCTTCCGCGTTTTTTTATGGCCAAACACTCACGTAGTCAACCTCGAAAAAGCCTTTCCAAAAATTTTTGATGGGACCTACCATGATTGTCACTGCGCCTACTACTTACTGATTGCTGCCAGCCTTACCATGATTGCAACTATGCCTGCTACTTCCTGCTTGAAGGGGTTCAAGGGTGGCTTCAGAGGCTTGAAGGGGAAGTCGAAAGCTTTAAAGGGGGGGAATGAGCGCAGTGATGAACATGTTAAATGTTCTAACGTGGTTATGGTTCTGTGTGAGCAATGTCCTGCGTTGTCTGCAGAGTCTCCCTTCAGTTTACAGTGCTCCGGCGTGTGCCGTCGACGGAGCATTCCAACGCTAACACTGCAAGTAGGTGACAATCGCTGCGTGCTTTGAGCAGGCCATTTCAATGTGGGCCGAACGGATTTCAGGTTAGCGTCTGTGTTAGCAGCAACTAGATCATCAACAGATGGAGTTCAGACAGATGACATCACGAAAACAATGTGCCAGTGTTGATTTCTCTTTCCAAGGCAACTACGCCAGTTGCAAGGTCCACCCTGCCTTGCGCACAGTTATGTTCCAAGCGCCGTATCTAGATACAGCCCGCAGCAGCGCTCTGCGTAAAAAAGACTTCTGTGCAATTTGTGGCCGTTGACTTGCAATAATCCCGTGCATTCGAAATTTATTCGCCGTAGCCTTTAGTTCGACTTGTGCTTGCGTGTTGCTTGCTTGTTCCGCGCTCTTGGTGTGGCCGGGTTTTGTTCTTGCTACTGTCTGGCTCCAACTTTTTGACATGGCTGCCTCACTGGCGGTTGCTTGGATGCAAGGTATTGGATCTACACCGTTCTTCTTATATTGTCATTTCCTTCCCTACAATAACAATTAGTTTGTTGGAAGCGTTTCTGAACGGCTTGAAACCTCCACGGGTTGCGGCGGACACGGATGGCCATCAGCCGGCAAAGCTTCATAAGCGCCATGTTGAAACTACATTTTTGAAGGCCCCAGCTTTCGGGTATGGCCAGTCCTTTCAATGCCCATAGAAGCTGAATTGCTGAACGCTAAGTCTTTTACGAGGAGCTTTCAGGGTTGGAGACCTGCTCATTCTGAATTTTGCAGCGCGTGTCATAGCTAGCGGTTTGAAACGGTTGTGGAAGCAAACGAAGTCGGCGTGCCAGCACTTGAAACATTTCTCACATGCATGGTCATTTCAAAACGGTAGTTGGCACTGACTCAGCGCCTGGCTTCTCCGTTGAAATTTTGCTGATTAATCACATGGACTTCCAGACTTCCTTTGGACTAAAAGTGGAGCTACAGCAGCTTCCAACCACAACCCACACCACACATATCTTCTGGTGTTAGTATTGAGCTTATGAAGCGTGCGGCGCGCTAAGTCTGCAACAGCGTACGGCTGCTGGTAGAAAATCTGCAGGATATTATTATTATGATGAAGTCATCCAACCAGGCGAAGACGAAAGCAACGTAAGGTGGCGCCTGCCAAGCAAGGTGCACGTATGATGAAACCACTACAAACCAAAAGAGCTTGTTGAGGTCAATGTGGCATGGATGTAGGCAGCCCAAACCGAGGTCAAGGCTTGAGAGCGCGCATCCGCCACCGAAGATCAACAAGTGGAGAGCTGCCAGCGAGGTACCCTCGCCCGAGCAGCAAGTGGAAGTCTTGCCATGAAACCAGACCAAGTCCGAAGCCAGACGAAGGTAAGCTACACAGCGGAAAGTAGGCCTGCACGGCAGTAAACCGCTGCAGAGAAGCTGCCAGCGGAACCAGTGATCCAAGTAGAAGCAGTCAGCGTGTGCCAAACGCAGGAAAGCGAGCGCGAGAAAGGCGACGCATCGTCCGCGCAGCAAGTGAGAGGCCTCGCCGTGAAGCAAATCCAAGCGGAAAGTTGGTTTTCACAGGAAGAAGAGGAGGGGTGTCGAAGACGAGTGGCAACTCCATGCCCTCCTAGAATTGCTCTTCCAAACTGCATTATGGCATAATCATCATGGCTGTGTTTCAATAGCGCCAGCATGACGGAGTATCCTGGCGTCACGTAATGAGCTAGGAACGCATTGCGCTCAAAGGTCTGCTCTTTTGTCTCGATCAACGACCAGGGCGGTGTCTTACAAGCGTCTCTTTGCAATCAGAGTGGTGCTACGCCGTGGCTTCCAATGCTGACCAATATATCTTCTCGTACTGAGCTTCTGAAACGCACGGCACGAAGTCTGTAACGGCCACGGGCAACGGCTGCAGACGGCGGCAAAGCGTTCGCAACACTGCATAGTTCTTACGCCAGCGTACTGAATACGTCTGTGCAGCAAGCGTCGCAGGTCCCTCTCTTACCCAGACAAGCATTTGATGCATTCATTTCTGGCCAAGAAGAGAAGAATCCGCTAAGCTAGTCCCCTTTTCCGTTCGATCACAAGGAATTTTATTGAATCTAGTGACTAGCTGCCTAGCTAGTGGCTGATAGCTGCAATGAACTGCACGATCGTAATTTAAACGACTGGCACGCCAGCATTGCTGCCGATGCTGCTGCTACGTCATTTTTGCCCAGAGTACACGTTAGTACGGCAATGCGGGAATATGAAGACGGCTACGAATACTTACATTCACAGTAAAAGTGGTCACAGTACTGCTGCCACTCTTGGTACCACTGTTGCTACTGCTGTTATTGTTGCTGCCACTGCTGCTACTGCTGCCACTGCTGCCACTGCTGCTGCTGCTGCTGCTGCTTCGGCCGCTACTACTACTACTGCTGCTGCTACTACTACTACTACTATTGCTACTACTACCAGACCATTGCTCCTGCAGCAGCAACACCAACAAATACAACAACATCACCTGCTACTAGTGCTACTGCTGCTGCTACTACTACGACTACTACCACTATTACCATTACTGCTGCTGCTCCTACTACAACCACTACTACTACTACCACTACTACTACTAGTACTACTACTACTACTACTACTGCTACTGCTACGGCTACTACTACCACGGTAATCATAGGAGGAAGGTAGTCAGACCATTCTGGCCCACGCCGCAGCGGGCCAAATTTTTTTAGAAATTTTAGCATTTTAGGAAGCTACGCCAGTTTGTGACAAAGCAAGGATGATCTGACAGCATGGGTTAAGTTGCAGACCGGCCTACAGACCGAGGGACTTAGAGGACCTAGCAGCCTCGCTTTTGGACTAAGAGAAAGATTTCATGTGATTCATGTGGTTTCCATTTTCCATGGTTGTTTGCGGAGGACAAGTATTTCACAGCCAGTTTTGCGTGTTCTCATGTGAGTTTTCGCTCAGTTATCTGACATAGTTGAAGTTGAAAATATCCCCTTGCGTGGCCCAACCCTACTCAAGGTGTTGTTTTTTGATCATGGGCTGGGTTTTGAGTCTTAGATCTTAAGTCTTACGTCTTACGTTCGGAAAGAAGGAAACTATGAGCTGTCAAAAGTCACGGGAGTCAAGAGCTGTGGTTCTTAGCCGCTTAGCCACCACTGCGGAGTTCATGTCTTGGAGAGTCTTGGATTTAAGTGAATCTAGTGTCTAGAATCTAGAACCTAGGCCCTCTGCCAATCTAGACTCTAGACCCTAGGCAAGGTTGGACTCACACGAGTTGCGCCGTGGGATTGTGTTACAGTAAGAGTAGCGATTTGCCTGGCGCCATGACTTGGGGAGATGTGGATGAGCAGTTCTTGTCGATAAGCCAAAAGTCTGCCAATAGTATTGAAGATGCAGAAGCTATCCGTGTGAGTGATGATGAAGAGGAAGATGGCAATAAAAGTGAGGTGGGCTCAGTTGCTGTCATTTCATCATCGCAAAGCTCTTCCAGTGACATAGATCAGGACATTCCGTGGTGGGCCAAGCTGCTTAAGGAACACACTTGCAGTTTGGAAGGCAGATCGCAAGGCCAGCTGGCAAATTGGCATTGCTTTCTTCATCGGGATGCTTGCGGAAGACTTCGTCCTGCAGGCAGGGCCATGCCTGTTGCGTAGCTTATCAGGATTATGCAGTGGCCTATGGCGTATGGCCTCTGGCTATGTCAATAACAAGCACCGCTGGAGATTGTGTAGAAGATTGCGTAGACCAGCCAGTCTATTCTGTTTTCCACAGCAGGTTTCATGGGCAGTTTGACTAAGTTCGATCCTTGAATAATCCTCATGATCCTCATGTCTTCATGCGCACGACCCCGTTGTTCATGATCTGCAGCAGGTCATTGAAAAAATCGTTTTTCATAACTGAACACAGGGCAGAGAATTGATTGCAGAGCTTGCCTGCCATAGCTACCCTAGCCACATCAATTGTCCAATTTTTGCGTTGTGGATGCGTCAGACGTTGGAAATTCCGCACACCATTGTCTCTGCAGCCGACACAGACAAAGACTGCAGGACATTTATGAAATCCAATTTTAGTCAGGCGATCCAGCACTTGCATGCATCTCTCCAAGTCCAAGCCACGAGCGCTTGTTGTCTTCCACATGAAAACGAACGTGACGCAAGCTTGCTTCCAGGAAGGGTCAGATCAGGCATTTGTTGGAGAAACCTGTGTGTTTGTGATGGAGGCAATTGTGCTGGCAGACTGGTAATTAGGGGTTACCTCATAATACCCACCTATAATGATAATGATTACGCTAACTTACCAGGTACTATACGGTCTCCTTCACACTAGCGGAGGTGATTACCTTACAGGTTAACTTGGGCAGCTCGGATGTGCTATTTCCGTCAGGTCGTGTCATCCTCCAGAGAGATGAGTACTTGGTGAGGCCTACGCCCAACCACAGGGTTGACTACCTTTTCTGTGCCTGTTCGGGATTTCGGAGTTTTCAGAGATGATGATGTCAAGCCATTAAGCTCATTATAAGCCTGCCCTTCGCCGATCAATTCTCAAGGATACAACTGCTAAACACATTCTCTGGGGCTTCAAGTGCTTGTACGGTTTCCCTGTTTTTCAGGCAAGGTCATGATGCCAACTATTCGGCTCTTCCCTAAGGCTTAGCGGCTTATCACCTTATCGTTGATGATGTTGAGGGAGACACCGGCCCAGCCAAGCCAACTGTCAGGGTCTATCGTTGACAACGGGGACATGTTCGTGGAGGGTTGCGCTCAATGGTTGGGTCGGTCACCGATTCGAGCCAAGTTTTTAATTATCATGCCGGTTGCTAACTTCAGGTCTCATCCTCAACGTGCTCAGAGCTCCTATTGGGTCGCATATCTCACGAGATGTCAGAGGCTTAGGGCGTGCATTCTTACTCGCGTTGGCCGCTCTCCAGTGCTGGATCCTGGGTCAAGTGCCGGTTGTCTCTGTCATTTTCTAATGGGTGGCAAGGGCACGCTGGCTAAGCCGGCCAGAGTGCACAGGCTCATAATTTGGGTGTTTCCAAGTTTCAAATCTTGTTCATGATGCTCGCTGTGCCCTCAGGAGCTTTTATGATGCGACATGCTCATTGGTGGAATGGTTTCACGCTTGGAGGCACTTTCTCCTGTTTGCAGTTTTGACCGTCAGGCCCAAAGGAATGCTGGCGCGCTGGGACATTCTGGATTGAGGCCTTTGTTTGCCCGCCGTGGCTCCTGCATGCGCAGCATGTTTTATTATCCGCAACAGGACAAGTGCATCCTCTCTGACTACATGATTTCATGGCCATGCAACTGCATTTCATTGTTTCAGAAGCCTCTGTGTCTTTGCCTTCCGTTGTGCTTGAAATGTGGCTTGTTTGGACGTGGGACCTCGCTTTCCACCTGGCCCGGAGGCCTGCTGTGTTGACTTGATTTGGGCATGGCGCAGTTTGGACTGGGGCCGGCGTTTTCCGCCTGGCCCCAAGGCCTGCTGTGTTAACTTGTTTTTAGGCATGGTGCAGTTTGGACTTGGGGCCTCGCTTTCCACCTGGCCCGGAGGCCTGCTGTGTTAACTTGATTTGGGCATGGTGCAGTTTGGACTTGGGGCCGGCGTTTTCCGCCTGTCCCTGAGGCCTGCTGTGTTAACTTGATTTGGGCATGGTGCAGTTTGGACTTGGGGCCTCGCTTTGTGCCTGGCCCTGAGACCTGCTGTGTTGACTTGATTTGGGCATGGTGCAGTTTGGACTTGGGGCCTCGCTTTGTGCCTGGCCCTGAGACCTGCTGTGTTGACTTGTTTTGGGCATGGTGCAGATAGGATTTTTGGGCCCAGCTCGCCATGCAGGCAGCAGCAGTAGCAGTGAATGGATTTGGGCTCTCCAACTCATTTTTTTCAATGCAGGAAATTTCAAGATTTGGGGGCCAAACTCCAGGAAATTCCAGGACACGAGGAAGCCAGAATTTGGGCCCCTCAAGTTATTTTTCGTGATGGAAATTCCAGGACCAGGACTTGAGGGGGCCAGAATTTGGCCCCCCAAGTCTCTTTTCATGACGGGAAATTCCAGGACTTGAGGGGCCCAGAATTGGGCCCCCCCCCAGGCCAGTTCAAATGCTGCATCCACTGACGCAAGATTCATGTACACAGGAATGATTGACCCGACCCATTCCGCACTCTCTTTCGCATTGCGCTTGTCCTGCTTTGCCCCTGCGCCTCTACCCTTCAAACCGTAAACCTTCAACCCGGCACCTTGAGATCTAAACCTTGAACCAAATACCTTAAACCCTGAACCTTACACCCTACCCTAAACTCCCTAAACCCTGAACCCTACGCCTTAAATCCTGAGCCCTAAACCCTATAAACCCCAAGACCTAAACAGCCAGGGTTTTGGCGAAGGAGTAGTGTTGATCATGCTTATTCGCCAGGGCTACGAGAAGTGTGTGATGTCCAGTGCGTCGCAGCCTCAACATGCAGCGTGCCACACGATACGTCTTTTTCCAAATTTTGGGAATTTCAATCAGTCAGAATTTGGCTGAGCTTGGACTGTGACTATTCGGAATTCACCGCGCGTGACGTTCTTGTTGTGCTGCTTACCACTACGCTGTGACTCTGCAACCTTATCCTAGTGCTTCCACTCCTAGCCCTACATCTGGGTTTCTCAAGATAAAAACGAGGCGAGTGAACCAGTGTCAGAGATTGCCCTTCTGCGCCAGTGGCTGGAGGAGCTGCCATCTGAGTGTGACATGATTAGAAAGTAAAAGGTTTGCTGTGGGGGAGTGGGGGAGTTGAGCTCTGCATCCCTGTTTGGGCGGACTTAAGCTTATCGATAGTTGTGGCCGTGATAGTTTGTTGTAAGTCATTTCAGAGAGCTGTTATGTGGCAACCAGTGACTGCAGGCAATCGTGGCTTTCTTGCATTCTGCTTGTGTTGCAGTTGCGCTTGCAGGGTAGCTTGCTGACAAATTCTGGAAGTGCTATGTGTTGCCAGTGGGTGTGCTCAAGCTTTGATAGCCTGACGTGCTGCTGGGCTGTTGGACTCTCGTTGCAACATGGAAGCAGCTGCGATTGATCCTCCCAGTCAGGCCTCGACATGTGTCAATTAGCACGCTGCTCACTGCTAGTGCTCTACTCAATTCAACAAATCTTGTCATGCTCTGTCATGTGACTTGCCGCGCAAACAGGCAGGGGAGCAGGCGCCTGCCAAGACGATCCCTGTCCGTTCTGAGGGCCAGGGCGGCCAGGGTTCAGAACAAAAAGCTGGCGGGGAGTCCTTGGGACTACTCTGGGGGGACTTGTGAAAACTAGCATTGCTGAGTGTGCCGGTTGATGACATTTCTGCTTGATGCAACTGTTTCCCTTGTCGTGTGATTACAGTTGAGGCAAAAGCGCAAGAAGCCGAACCAACGGCAGCGGCTTGCGCGCAAGAAGGCAAAAGCTGCAAAGGCTGCTGGGGGCAGTCCGGGCTTACGTCCGCCAAAAGCCTCAGCTCCGCCAAAGGCTTCAGCTCCACCAAAGGCCTCAACTCCAATTCCAGACATGCCTCCGGTTCCACCAGCGCCTCCAGTTCCAACGGAGACCTCAGCTCCAACGATGCCTCCAGTTACTCCAGTTCCGCCAAAGCCGCCCGCGCCGCCCCAAGCCCGGCGCAGTTTGGCCTCGGCGCCAGGCCCGGATGAAACCTTGGATGTGCCTTGGCCGTGGACATTTTTTACGCATGGTTTTCCACATCTCGCGCGTGTGCCAAGTGAAAGTACAAGCTTTGATATCCTACAGGACTACAGTAGGCCCTGGAAGGGTTGCGAGTCATGTGTGATCTTTCAATAGTATTTGGGAATTTGATACGCGCAAGTCAAAGCACAGGACCTGTTGGAACGATACTGTCAGCTTCGAAGTGCGCTCTCTCTCATCCGCTGCACGCACAAAGTGCCCAGGCCTTTTTTTGACAGGCTTCTGGTTAAATTTTGTTCGATCCTCTGTCATCTTCTAGGTTCTAGGTTCTCAAAGTTTTCAGAATAACCATTTGCTGTAAAAAGCTTGGGATTTTCCAAGGATTTGGCAACTCCGTTCGCTCACCTTGATTGGGATCCAGAGCCGTACGCTTCGCTTGCGAAAGTCAAGCTCGAGCTTGCGAAAGGTCGATCGCAACTCAGCTGGTACGCAGATCACAAAGTCAGTGAGGTGACCGTGTCTCGACTCTTGGAGCGACATCTCTTGCGTGATGAGGGTCGCAACGAGCCTTGCCCTGAAAGCAGTTGTGTGTATAGATGAAACCTGGTCTCTCTGCTGCTACATTACATGTAAAACGCCTAGCCAGCCTTCTGACTCAGTTGCCCGCTCCCTCCTCCTGCTTTGGCCGGGGCTTCCGCTCCTGCTCCGGTTAAGCCTGGAACCCCGCCATTGTCAGTTTTTGTTCCTCGTGCCTCGGATTCTCCTGGGGTCCTAATAACCTAGTAACTAGTAGTGGTTATGGTCCTAGTAATTCTTACGTTTGATTGTAAACCTTCAAAGCGAGTGCGCTATGATGCGACCGTGAAGATCATGAAACGCATGTCAGGTTTCAACGAATTTGCGAGCGCAGCTTGCGAGCGCCTGATGGCCAAGAAGCATGGCTTCTCGTTGCAATGATCGAATTGTGTTTAGGGAATAATGGCTCTTTTCATTCGATCATTTGATCGTTCGAAAGTAGCTAGGACCAATTACGACTAAAGAAATCCCTTCCCCCATGGCCCATGAAGGTCAAGCTGGCGCGCCCAACAGCTCCGAGCCAGCTATGCCGTCTGCTACTGCTACAAGGTGGCCTTCTTCTGCATTCCTTTTTTGCCATTTAATTCTTTTTTCTGCAATGTTCTTGAAAAGTTTTTGATTCACTAATACGTTGCGTATGAAGCGGAAAAGACCTTGACAGGCGCAATGCAAGCTGACGCGTCCCAAGGCTTTTTCAAAGCATTGCTGTGCCGGCGGGCCAGAGATAGCCGCTGAAAAACCTGTGTGAGGCTCTGAGCGGCCACGCGCAAGAGAGTACAAACCTGCCATTGCGTGGTTTTGTGCCCGGATATTTTACTTCTTCCAGACCTTGCCATACCACAGCAGTTTCTGACCCCCTGCAGACAGGACTGTGCATGGAGCAAATAACTGGAGGCACCGATGGCATCAGTGGTCTCTCAAAGTAACTGTGTCGAAAATGTTCCACTTTCAGAAAGTTCAAGTTTAAAGCTTGCAGGTTGCAGTCTGATGGTGCTCCTCTTCAGTCTGCTACTCAGCTACCTGGCATCTTGCAAATGGGTTCCCTCGGCTTGACCTGCAGAGGCGCGTCACTCAAGCCGATTGAAGTTACCACAAGTCCGTGCCTTGCTGCTATGGCAGCTATGGCTGCTATGGTGGACAAAAAAAGAGTTTGTCATGCCTGCTACTGGATGTCGCGCTGTGTAGGCTTGCAAGGCATTTTTCTTGCTCAGCTCCGACTAATGTAGCTTGTGTTGACGGTGGGGCTACACCTGCGCCTGAAGCCATTGACGTTGTCGGGCAGGTTTATCCGTAAGCTGGAGATGCTCACAGACACTCCTGGATACCACGTGATTGTCTGCCACCTCGACCATGCGGATTGGGTCAAGATGGCTCGCCCAAGGACTTCTTCTAGCGCGGGGTGCACATCGATGTAGTTCAGGCAGAGCACTTTCTTATTGAGTGTTGAGTGTTGAGTTCCACGCTCAATCTCCGATGTTAGCAGCTGCTAGCATGGTGAGTGTAGTGAAGTGGGTTGTGCCGGCCATTGTGGCGACTGAGTGTGGTGTGTGGGGCCATGGTGGACGAGTGCAGGGTGGAACTCGTTGCTTCGTGAGTGCTACTACTCTGCTAGTCGTGCTAGTCCTGCTCGTGTTGTGGCTCAGGATGACACATGTTGAATATATAAGGCCACTATGTCAAATTTGCGGGTGCTCTGAGATTCTGAGATGCGTTTCGTTTTTTGTGCCTGCAGATATGTTGTCTTAGAATGCCACGTTGTTTCTATCCCAGAAAGAGAGAACACATGTACTATTATCAGCAGCCCGCTGCGCAACATGGCTGGCTGGGAGGCTGCTGGCTTGCAGCTTCAGGACGACCGATTCCGCCGGGCAGCCTCTGCTGCGCAGCCTGAGGTTGTTGCTGCTGCAGCTGTTGCGGAAGTTGCTGATGCCCCATGGATTAGCGTGGTCAGTCAGCGTGGCAAGAAACGTTTTGCGGATCGGAGGAAAGGCAAGAAAGGCAGCCACACTTACAGGGCTGCGCTTCGTGTGGTCAGGCAGCCCCCGCCTGTGAACATTGAGAGCGACGATGACGGTGAGGCCCTTAATCCTGAGGATGGTGACAATAGAGTCAATAGAGGGCTGGGCTATGCCCCTCAATCTTTGCTCCCACAGCTGCCAGAAATGGCAGAGGCAGAGCCGGAAATTCAAGTGTGGCCCATTGGCTCCTCCAGGCTGGCAACCTTGCTGGACGCAGCTACGCCTTTGCAAGAGAAATTGCTTGTTTTGGCCATGAAGCATTTTCATTGGAAGGAGGGGCAAGAGGCAGTTGCAGCCTTCGCAGGAACCTTTTCTCATGACTGTCCAGCTTCAGAGCTGGCACAGGTCTGTAAGGTGACCGAGCGACTTTTTTTCCATTTCGGGACAAGGGCCACAAGTTCAATCACTTCTGAAGCAGACAAGTTGTCCGTGAGCCCTCCAACATTGTATCGGCATGTGCTTGCTTCAGCTGCATCACTTCAAGCTGCAGGGTCTCAGGGATGGTTATCGTGCTGCAAGTACA
>CAJNIZ010009806.1:2728-12923 GCA_905231905.1 Symbiodinium pilosum
TACCACTACCACTACCACTACCACCTACTACTACTACTACCACCACCACCACCACTACTACTACTACTACTACTACGATGGTGGATGGAGGAAATCTTGCACCATTTACGACCCCCAAAGTATTGTGATTACCATTATTGGGTTGATATGAGGTGGTGCAAGATTTCCTCCATCCACAGTACTACTACTACTACTACCACCACCACCACCTGTGGGAAACCTGAGCATTATCACGGGGCCAGGAAAATACGTATTTCCATCTTTAGTAGTATTCTTAGCTACCATCAGTACTTATGTTTTCTGCTATGATTTCCCTCACTACTGTCACTACTGGAACCATTTTGCTTATTCTGAGTCCTAGTATTGATGCTTGCATTGGCGATGTTATGGTGGTCAGGACTCGGATTATCATCATGATTACTGTGATTCGTACAGTTACCATTCTGATACCATGTTACGGGTTCGGCAAAGCCTCAAACCCAATATCGCCCCCAACCCTAAACCCCTAAACCCTGAACCCTTAAAACCTTAACCCTGAACCCTTGCACCTCAAACCTTAAAACCCCTCACACCCTGACCCTTAAATGCCGCAATCCCTACAGCCCCTAAACTCCGACACCCTCAAACCCCTAATCCCTTCAACCGCTGAGCCCTGAAACCCCTAAACCCCCAAACCTCTACAAGCTTACCAAACCCCACAACTTCCATAATGTAGACCCATCATTACGTAATAAGCCCCCTCCTTTTGAGGGCCACAGTGTTAGGATCCCTATGATAATCCCTATTAAGGGGAGGGGGCTTATTAATTGGGGTCTGGGTTATCCTCAGCCCGAAGGAGGGTCTAAACTCCTAGCATTCCCTTAATAACCCTTATAGTATTCCCCTATATAACCACCTTTAAGGAGTTTAGACCCTGAACCCTATACTATATAGCTCCGTTTAAGGAGTGTAGACTACAGCTCACATCCGAAAAGGAGGTCCAGGAGTATCAGCGAAGGCTCCGAGCTTTGGGGCTGACAACCTTCGGCCGGGTGCCCAAGTGGGGGTTTCCGAAAATTCTATTATGAGCAGTATTTTATTTGGGGCTACTATGGTACCCATTATAGAGTAAGATTATATCCTCCTTTTGGGGTAACGTATTTTATATAAGGAATATGATCTTACTAGGTTTAACCACCAAAAAAACACTACTCATATGAGCCGCAGTCTAAACTCCTTAGAGGGGGGTTATGAGGGATTATATAGGGGACTACTATAGGGGTTATTGAGGTAGAGGATATGATATAAGAAGATTCCCGTATTCCCCATATTCCCCATATACTATCTACTGAAGGGGGACTGTAACCCCTTAATGTCAAACAACCCGCATCCTGTAATGTTAATTTTGCACTACAACGCTACAAACCTTGAATTGAGAAGATAGTCTGCATTAGCCTGTGGCGGCGTGCTTAATGTGCGAGGGAAGGGATTGCTAGTAGCAGTCAGCTAGGAGCACAGCTGAGCTATAGTCTAAAGTCCTTACATGGGGGTTATATTTCGGGGATTATATAGGGACAGTTATAAGGCTACTAAGAGGGATACTGGGAGTTTAGACATGACTCAAACAATGATATGAGCAACCGTAGCAAGCCTAGCAAGGGTAGCGATGGCATCCATACCAAGAGTAATAAGAATCATATAGAAGAAGAATACAAACAGTAAAGATGATAGTAAGACTAGTAGTCTTAGTAGGAATAATTAGAAGGTTACGTTTTTAACGCCCCTAAGATTCGAACCCTAAATCTGACCGGCAGTGAGGCTACGAGCACACCACTACGCTGTTCCAAGACCTTCAGCTCTGCGAGGGGAGGAGCCACTCGCAAGCCTAAACGCTAGACTCTAGATATTGAAACCTTGCCGAACCCTTGGTGATAAACCCTACAACCTAGGCAGAAACACAAAGCCCTTGACCCTGAACCCTAAAACTCTTGCACTCAGACCTGACAGATCATACTCTAACACCTCTACAACTCTAAACCTTTGACCTAGTCACTAAGGCACTTGGGCCGGAACCCTCTTAGCCTAAACCCCTAAAGCTCGTGACTCTTTGGCATTAACCCGCGGGTGAGGAGCTGGGACGTGTCGGAGGCTATGGCCATGCCAGGCGTCTCGGCTGACGAAGAGATCTGCCGTTTGGGATTTGAGATAGGGTTACTTGGAGGGTCAGGGGGACCGGAGCTGTTAACCTACTCACGAAGTCACCCTGACCCTCTTAGCAACGAGGACTTGCATCAGACTTGAACCCTACACCGTAAACTCTAAACCTTGGGTACTGCCCCCCCTCAGTAACAGTTGGATAATAAGTATAACAGGGTTATATATAGTCCTTAATAGGACCCCTGATATAGACTGTTACTGGGAGGGGCCAGTACCCAATCTAAACCCTAAATCCTGAAGCAAAATCTGAAGGCTGGACAACCAACGCCCGGCGTACCACAGTGGCACGGCGCTACTCCCTCTCGATCGGTGGTCGGCCGCTGGAGGTGTGAGAGGGCGGGTTCAGACATGCGACAGTCTGAACAATTTATGACTCATAAATTTAGTGACAGCGACAAACAGATCGGATTCAATAAGATCCTCATATATTCCATATTCTGTCTACTTAAGAGGGACTACCTGAAACCCTAAACCCTATTGGAGTTTTTGGCTTTCTTCCAGGTTGTCTGCTTGGGGTCTGGGCTCAGAGCCTCAGAGCTTCAGGCTGCAGTAGGAGCCAACTTAGGGTTCAGGGCTATAGTCAAAACTCCTTGAAGGGGTTGCATAGGATTTAGGGTTTAGGGTTTGGGGTTTAGGGTCTAAACTCCTTAAAGGGGGTTACATAGAGGATTATACAGGGGAAGATTATAGGGTTATCAAGGGGGATACTAGGAGTTTAGGTTATGGCTCAAATCATTTTGATATCGATTTTGGGTAACCAAACCCTAAACCCTAAACCCTAAACCCTAAACCCCCGTAAATCTACACAGAACCTAGGACCCTAATATTGGTAATAACCAAGGAGGCTACAGTTACAGCAGGATTCCGGGAACCTAGCCCTGGGTTTAGAATTTATAGGGTTTAGGCTTTCAAGGAAATTGGGCTTGGGATTCAGGTTTTGGGGTTTAAATGCAGGATGTTTAGTTTTTTGTTTTTCCAAAAAGTTCCAATAATACAGTGGACGTGCAGACATGAAGCGTTTGTTCTTTCGCCAAGACTTTCGATTATTGCTTCTACCACGATCTAAGGGTGTGCGGTTTTCGGAACCTTGACCTACCCATGCAGCACCTTTCCAGGGGCGCTAAGAATTACAAGTCTTGATCCAAAGCCAAAACAAATCTACAAAGGAACTCTCAACTTAGGGAAGCAGATTCTCAAATGGACTGATTATAAGTCCATTTCAGAGTGTAGTATTTATGACTGGAAGACATCCCCAATTTGACTTATGAAGAATCAAATCCAGATGAACATGGAAACTCTTAGCCGCAGACTCTATAAACACACAACACCCCTGTATAAACCCATTTTTGATTTCATTTGCCATTTGATTCCATTATTGGGGTAATGTGCCTACATAACCCCTGAAGAACCTTTTGATCACCCGTATATATTCCACCCATAAACCCTAAAACCCCAGATAACCCCTATAAACGCCTTATAACCGCCCCTATACAACCCCTGTATCCTCTTTAACTTAAACCCTAAACCCTAAACCCTAAGAGGGGCATGGTATCCTGCCCCAGGATCCAGGCACCATCTTCACTAGCGCCTTCGCCTCGGCGCAGGAGCTGTTTTAGAAGCCTGCCACCATGGCATGGCCATGGGTTTGAGGCTTAGGGTTCAGGGCTTAGCGTTTCGTGTTCAGGCTTTGGGGTTTAGTCTTCGGGTTTTGCGGTTTGGGGTGTTGAGGGTTCAATGTGAAGTCATGAAGTAATGGAATGTCGCGAACGTTAAATTGGGGATCTTGATTCCAGAGCACCCCTCAACTCTCTATCAGTAAGAAGATATCACAACATCATAACGTGGAGCACTGAACAGCAATTGGATGGTCTTCACCTATAGCCGGGAGATATTAGTTTTCAGTTCAGGAGGATGCGGCTGCTGACTTCATCGCCCCTGGATCTGAATTGAAGTGGGGCTTCTGAAAACTAGAGTATGGGTTTACGGGCATCATGGGGTTTCCTCTTTGATGACTTGCCAAGTGCGTAATGAGGTTAAAGTCTTGGAAACGTTGGGCTTAAGATTCGGGGATGAGGGGAAATGAGCATTCATGTTCGCATATAAGGTTTCCATCAATTAGGCATACTTATGGACGTTCCTACAATAAGGATGATGTATTCGGGGTGTATTATATTCATCTCTTGTTTATGGAAGCCCTCCGTTTGGATTACCTCGTTGTCTGCAGAGTTTGATGACCCTAACCCTAAACCAGGGCTTGTACCCACTATGATCTTGCCATTTTTTTTGGTGCCTTGCTTTGAGGCAAGAGGCCAGTTCACAACGCTCGGTGATGTCGGAAGGGGGGTGAGATTGTACGGTCCTTGGAGCAGAGATTCTATTTGGTTTGGATTCAGCGGCCCTTTGGTTTGTAAATCGGCCACCGGACTACGTCTTTGATATTTTAGTTTGGTGGTTTTCATGCAAGCAAAAGCCTGGAAAGCCGATTCAACATGCAAAAGGCAAAAGACATTGGTGATTTTCATCAAACCCTTATATGCGACCTTAGTGCAGGGATTTGCAGTGCTAGTATTGTTTTATCAGTAGCACACGTAGATGCGGAAGTAGGCAGAAATGGAAGAAGAAGAAGTAGAAACATGGCAGGAGTGAATACGAGGCTCTTGGTCTTGAGCTCCAGACCCTTCTGAATACCAAACCCGAACCCGGCGCACTGCACCCCAAGGAATGCGTCCCAAATCCAAAGCCTGAACTGAACAATACACCCCAGCTCTGCACTCTCTACCCCCAACTGTACGCTCCAAACCCTACTGCGGAAGCCTGCATGGTTACCCTTATAGCATTATGGTTATGGCCGCACCGAAGCCATGTTATGATTTAGGCCGCTACATCCAATCCACATACAAAGCCCTAGATCATCAAGTTTCCATTTCATCTTCCATGTTCTTGAGTCCCCGCTCTTGTACTTCTTTAAGGCAAAAGCCTTAGAAGCCCTACCGATCCAAAAAACCTCATAAATCCTATGCGCCCTATCAATTTTATGAATCCCGTACGCCTATAAACTTCCAGGTCTGAGAAGCCTTTAGATCCCTCATTCCCTTTCTGGTTCTTAGCAAGGAATATGGGAACATAATCCCAACATAATGTATTGCCTCATTCCCGACTGACCCCCCAATAGCCTTACTGGTATCCCTATGTAATCCCTATATAAAGCATTTCCTTATTCCCTACTAACCCCCCAAAAGTTACACCCAGTTGGTAGTTGCCCTCAATAGGGGATCTCAATATAGACCCCTGAAATATTACAATCCTGAAAATGGGGACTCCCAATAAGGTACCCCTAATTTGGGGAAACCCTAATCCCTATAATCCCCTATATAAACCCAGTTTCCATTTCATTTTCCATTTTCTTTTCCATTTGATTCTCCATTATTAGGGACCATAATTTTCCATTTGAAGGTGGTGTGGCTGGGCCAGGGGAAAGCCGACTCCCCTACCGTGGGCCGAGCCGGGCGCTCCGGCGATGCTGAGCCTGAACCCCAGGGAGGGATCTAGGGAGTAGATAATGGAAAAGAAAATGGAAACTATAGGGATTATAGGGGTTATATGGGGGTTATACTGCGATAATGGAAAAGAAAATGGAAGCTACTACAGTAGATTGGGGGCATATAGGGTTTAGGGTTTGGTTTAGGGTCTAAGGGTTGAGGGTCAGGGCATTGGAGTGTATCAGTCATTAAGGGTTTAGGGCCAGGGCTTTCTGTTTAGGCCTGAGGGCTCAGGGTTCGGGGATTTGGAGTTTCAGGGTTTGTAGGGAGAGCATGTGCGAACCTAATCGGATCCTGGGGAGGGCTTTTCGGAAATGTTGTCGGCAGCTTAGTTGAAGTTTGTTGGTTTGCCCTAAAGCCTACATCCCTAAACCCTAAACCGCGCTTTCCAGGGCAGGTTTGTAGCGTTTAGGGGTTCCGGTTGACAGTTGGATAACGGCTTAGGGTGGGCCCGAAATGCCTTGCGTTACATGCTTCTGAGGCGTTCTGAAGCTTACATGCCGCCCTGTGTCAGGAGCTTCAACAGCCGTATGTATTTCCTGTTAGAATATATAGTCCCTAAGTAGATAGAATATGGGGTATATGGGCATCTTATTATAATATACCCAAAGCCATATTCTATCTACTTACGGGAGACTATAATGCTAACTCATACTACACCCTGAACCCTACATCTGATTAACCCAGGTCTGACATTCTCCTGAAGATTGTTCCAGTACTCCAAACCATAAGCCCTAGCGCAGATTTGTGGGACGCGAAGGGCTTGGCTACTATTCTGGCACTGAATCTAACAGACGGAAAAGGCCCCACAATAGCAGACAGACTCAGCTTCCCCCCTGGACTAATGGAGCCTGAAAGGGGGCCCTTTGTAGACTAATGTAGACCACTAATCGATTCACCCCCTCGCCTTAATGGGGATTATAATGTGGGATCCTAATATTAAGGCCCCTAAGAGGAGGGGTGCATTAATCAAGCGTCCTTTTCAGAGGGGCTCGTGCGTGAGTTCCATGTTATGAAACCTGTTTCCCGGGTCCCAACTACGGGCCCTTATTTGGGTCTGTATTACTTTCCAGGGTATATAGTAGGTGTATAAGGAGCCCGAGGATTCAGGGCCCATGCTCTCAAGACTTGGATCCCGGAACCCCTAAGCCCTAAACCCTAAACCCTAAACCCTAAACCCTAAACCCTAAACCCAAGGTGCAGGGCCATGCTTGCAACTCATGAGATGCTCAAGCAAGTCATCCACGAGGTGCTGTGGTCTAATGAAACTTCTGAGGTCCATGGGTTTAGGGTTTACGGTTTATAGTTCAGCATGAGAAGTTAAAGCCTACGGATAACTATACTTTTTGAGGGTTTAGGTTTAGGGTTTAGGCTCTGGGCTTGGGCTTTGGAGTTTAGGGTTGGGGTCGAGGGTCTGCTTTTAGGATGTTGTTGTACTTGGAGGTGCGTTGGTAACCTGAACTTGCTCAGACTTGTATGCAGAACCCAAGTTTTGCCATGTCAGGGACATAGGGGCCTGATACCTGGGTCAAATGTCCACTTATATGTAGATTATAATTCCCCATCCACCGGGGTTTCGGCATAGGGTTTACTCGGAGGACGCAGTTTGGGGTATAGAGTGTGCAAATAGAACCTCCAGAATTCTCATGACAACCTCAACTCTCTCCACTTCTAAGCTGGAGACAAACACGTGGAGAGATTTCGAAGCCACGTTTCGTTCCCAAGCAGAAGATTTGCCTAAACCCTAAACCCAAAACACCTGGCCCCTCAGAGCTCAGAATGCCCACCCCTGAAAAGGAAACCCCAAATGAAGCTTTAAACCACAGACCTCAAGCAACGCCCAAGCCCAAGTCCTTCAAACCTGTCATCTACATTCTGAAGAGAAGCCAAAAGAGTGCTAGATACCCAACGGGATAGGGCTGATTGTTCTGGGTTCCAAATTATTTGAAAAATACGGCTGTAAAAGAATATCCTGAAACCCAGAGGGAAACTCTTAACCCTGCTTCCTTGGTCTCCTCTTGACCTTGAGTTTTGCTACCACCTTGTTCCCTAAACCCTAAACCCTATAAACCCTAAAACCCTAAAGCCCTAAACCCTAAAAAAACCTAAACCTTGAGTTTTGCTAACACCTTCTTCGTTTCCTCACAAGACAGCGCTTTGGGAGTTTTTGCAAGGCACCCCTGGACAATCCCCAGTAGGGAACCCCAGATTCACCTTGTCCTTCTTTTTCCCTAGGGCACCGAAGAGCTCTACTCTAAATCCCAAAAACCTCAGTCCCCTAACTAAACCCTAAACCCTAAACTCTAAATCCACCAAACCCTGTAACACCCCCCAATGTATCCAAACAATACTAAACCCTAAACCCTAAAACCTTTTGTTCGAGGAGGGACGTGATGACGTGTCCGGAAGCCTGGCGTTCCACACCTCTGGCGTGCCCTGCCTCTCTTGCATCCTGGACCAACTTGAAGATTCAGGGAGACTTAAGGGTTGTGGGTTTAGGCTCAGGGTTTGGGGTTCAGGGTTTGGGGCACGGGGGTTTAGGGTTTGGGGTTTAGGGTTTGGGGTGTAGGTTTTAGGGGATCAAGTGGCTATAGGGATTACGTAGGGGTCATGTAGGGATAGTATGAGGTTCTATCGGGGTATATAGGTTCATATATATATGTATATAGACACACGCACATGAAGGTTCAGGTAGGGATGTCACCCCAATAACGGAGAAAAAAAAATCAGATGGAAAAAATCATTGAACATGGTGTGGCAACTGGGCTTGCTTAGAGGCCCATGGGACTTAGTAACTACTTGTAATTGGGATTATAACCCTATGTATAAATAGGGTAACCCCATTTAGGGGGATTATAAGTAGGGTTATACGCCCAGTTTTAGTAGTCACTAAGTCCCAAAGGCCTCCAAGTGCATGAGGCTTCTAGGGATGGACTCGACGGTTCAGCGGACTCAGCATTTAACTGTATTCCCGAATCAAGTACGCCTAATACAGCACGTATGTTCAAGGGACCCGTTAAAAGGGTAATAGGGACATATTGGATGTAGGGCAGTGGACTGAAACAAGTATGTGATAAATGGGGTTCTAAGTCCTCTAGTTGAGGTTTGTCTGCTTCTAACCCCAAACCCTAAACCCCATATTTCATAACTCGCTTTAAGAAGTTTAGACTATAGCCCATATATCCCCACATAAATAGTAACCCCCAAGCAGGCAACGTAGGGGCAACCCATGGAACGATCTGCTACTACTTGCAGGCTTAGAGTTGAGGTAGGTTTTGAATCATGGTTTTCGGGGTTTAGGGTTTAGGGATTAGGGTTTAGGGTTTAGGGTTTAGGGCTTAGTGTCTAGAGTTTAGGGCAGTTCTTCACAAAGTCTTGCTTGGCCTGTCCTTCTGGGCGGGGTACCTGGAAGATGTGTGGCTTAGGATTTTGGGTGAAAGGTTTTGGGTTTGCGTTGAAAATCCGGGGGTTCAGGATTTAGGGGATGCCTAAATACTTCATTGGACTTAAAGGTCCACTATTCAGACCACAACGGGTTACTCCTAAAGTTTCAAATCTCATTCGTATGCTGTACGGCCATAATCCTGTACCCGCATCCGTATAATCCTCACCCCCAGGTTCACTATAAGATGCAAAGGCCTCAGCCCACACTGGGGGGCGCTGGGGGGAGATTGTTTCCTTACAATCCCCCTAGCTGATATACCTCCAGAATAGAAGTAGCTTGTGGGGTGCATTTGATCTTTGTCCAGTCCCTTCAAAGAGAGCCGCCCCAAACTTCTGTGACTTGCTGGGTTTCATGATGAAACGATCCCGGCTGAGGCGTCGGAATCGCAGCGCAGTTCAAGCGCTGCTATCCAAAAGTCAGCTGCTGGGCATCTTCATGAGCAGCTGTCCTTCCCCAGATCAACATGGAACCCCCAAAGGGTTCTATGGAGACTGCAGTCTCTGAAAAAGGTGGCTATAAGGGGTTACCTGTTACTTCGATTGAGGGAAAGGATGAGTAGGATGCTTCTTTCATCTTTGCAAGCGCTACGACGACTGGCAACACGACAGCAACGATGACACGGCGTCAAGGATACCACCGGTACCACCGCTACTGCAATGACTACTGCGACTATACAACGGCAACGACTTCCAGGACAACTATTACCACGATCACCACTACCGCTACCGTTACGGCTGCTACAGTATCAAATTTTTTTTATTTCTAGTATTACCATTGCTGCTACTACTCCTGCCACCACCACCGCCAACGCCACCGCCACCGCCACCGCCACCGCCACCGCCACCGCCACCACCACTGCCACCGCCACCGCCACCGCCACCGCGACCGCGACCGCGACCGCCACCGCCACCGCCACCGCCACCGCCACCGCCACCGCCAGCGCAAGCGACATTGCCACCATGACGACCACGACGACCACGACGACCACGACGACCGCGACGACCACGACGACCAC
>CAJNIZ010009809.1:0-12921 GCA_905231905.1 Symbiodinium pilosum
AAAATAACACCCGAAAAGCCCAAACGACAAAAAAGACCAGACAACAAAAAATGAACACTCTTACCGTTGGTAACCTGAAAAATCCTGCATGTCCTCAGTATAGCAGGATACCAGAAGTCCCAAGGCATGAGGTACTTGGGGTCGTTCTGGATGTGTTGGGAGTAGCTCTATCACATCAGATTGAAAGTCATGCCTCCGTCCATAACTTGGTCTTTTCAACTTACTCCCAGGTGCAGAAATTTGTTGGGTCAGCACTGAACCCTACCCTCTGGCATCCCCTACATCCTAAACCCTACCCCCACGCCCCATGAACGTGCAAGGCATGACCTGCCAAAAACCCTAACCCAAAGGCTCAAAACAGCCCAAAACCCTTTTATAGTATGGTTTTTGGGCCCCAGAGCCTAAACCCTAAACCCCAAACCCTAAACCTTAAACCCTAAACCCTAAACCCCTTGTATTCTGAGTCCTTTAGAGCCTAAGTGGTAACCCAAACTGCACGGTCACTACCAAGCTGGGGCCGCGCTTCGACATGGTTTAGGGTTTAGGGTTTAGGGCTCCTGTTCATTCTTACAGCGCCCTGAACCCCACTCCCCAAACCCTACGGGATAGATCCTAAACCCTAAACCCGAAGGGTTTTAGGTTTCAGGGGTGTGAATCCTCAACCCTAAACCCTAAACCCCAAATCTTACTTCCCCTAAACTCTGAACCGTGCTCCTCAGACCGTTAGCCAGGAATGTCCTCCCACCTGGGACCCTTGGTCTGTGCAAGTAGATATTTTGGGTGTAGGGCTTAAGGATCCTAATGTTACGGCCCTTCAAGGAAGGGGGTTATTAATCACGGGTTTACGTAAGACCGTCTTGGTGAGTTAGATGCAAGTCCTGGATTTAGGTTCAGGGTTTTATTGTGTTGGTTTTGCGGTTCAGGGTTTTCAGGACTTAAGGCTTGGGACTTGGAATTCGGTTTCCGTAAGGTTCCAAGGACCCAAATAGTAGGACTTTATTTAGGTCCCACATACCACTAATATTTTGGTATGTGGACCTCTCAAACCCTATTATTTAGGTCCTTGCAGACCCTTAGGGGCTTAGATAATTTGGGTTTAGGATTCGTAGGAGCTTGTCAAGTTTGGAGTCTCCTAAGGACTCGAGGTAGTCCACAGCTTTGCGTGGTGTTTTTGCTCATTTTTGAGACATTCCTGTATGTGGGTATACTATCCCTAAGGCTCCAAGGATCCCAATAATAGGGTTTTAGGGCCCAAATACTATAATTTTAATGGTATTAACATCTTGTGCATTTGCAGCTATGTCCGGGTCTCAGGCATCCTTTCCGCCTCCCCGTCAGACTGGTGTGGACATGTCCGGCGATGCCGCCCGCCTCCGCGCCTCTGGGGAAGCTATCCGAGCCGGCGCTGCCCGTCCGGGGCCGACAGCCGCCCAGGCATTGAGAGCCCTGCTGGGCCACACTGACGAGTCCATCACCCGCTCTGTCCGCGTTGCGGGCGTCAGAGCTGGCCCGTCTGCACGACTTGATTGGCAGCACAGTGTTCAACTTGATTGTGAACGCTCACCCGTCCCAGCAACCCTATTATTTGGGTCCTTGGACCCTTAGGGTATGGGGCCCCTCTATAGGCTTCTCCCGTGTTGTGAAGAGTGATTCGGGCAAATGCACAAATCAGGCTTCCGCGATTTCTGGGTTAAACGTTAGTATATATCTGAACCTAAACCCTAAACCCTGAAAAGTAGCCATTTGCTCGAGAGGCTTTGAGCCCAGGATTGTAGGACACATTCCTCGACATGTGCTTAGCCCAACCCGTTAAAAAGAACCGGGACAGTGCTCCTTAGGGTTTAGGGGTTAGGGGATAGGGGTTAGTAGGGAATACGGGAATGTGTTAGATAGGGGTTACATCGGGAGTCTATTCCCTTATTCCCTACTCACCCCCAGCAGGTATAGCACATTTTCAGAGCTCCGCATATTGGTGAGGGTTTCTATCAAGCACAAGTGGAGGATGTATATACAGTTTTCAAAAATTGGTGTGAGGGCATGACGAAGACAGCAGTATGAACCCCCAAACCCTTAACCCTAAACCCCATCCTTCATGGCATCTGCCGGAACTCTGGGTCGCTTGAAGCCATGTGAGAGGGCTCAGAGGTCACGAAGTTTAATGTACGTGAGTTAGTGCAGTAGGCAAACCCTAATCCCTTAGCCCTAAACTTTACCTGAACCCCAAAAGTATGTAGAATAATGGCCTTTGGGGCTACTTTTAGGCTCTGTGGGCATATTACCTACTTTCGGGGATCAGGTAAGCCCTAAACCTTAGTTAGGTCTGGAACCCTAAGCCAAACAGCCTCACCTGCCCAATGAGTCAGCGACTGTAAGCTTTGGGGTTCACAATCCGGCCCTTTGCGTTTAATAGGGTTATATAAGAGGTCGTTACCCTGCGACGTGTAACCTGGGCGAGAAGTATCCTGCCTCAAAAGAGTTAGTCGCCATGTCTATGGACGCCGTCAGACCCTCAGGAATAACCCTAAGCCCTAAACCCCTTTAAAGGGCTTCTTGAACTTCATAGAGTTTAGGGTTCAGGGAATGGAAAAGAACATGGAAATTACCATCTTAGTGGATAGTTGCGTGGATAACTGTAGCCTGGGCCTCAACAGTAGGTAGAATAATATAGCCCAAAATCCTTAAAATCAGCCCAGAAGGCCATTATTTGAATATTCTTGGGGTTCAGGAATGGATCATTTTTGGGTTCAGGGTTTCACCAGCTACTGGCATGAAACCAAAACTAAGAAGAGGGGGGTTTTAGTGTTTAGGGTCGAGGTTTATGGAGGTTGGACAGAGAGGTGTGGGGAATTTGGGGTTAATGGAGAGTCGCATGGAAAAGAACGTGGAAAATGAAGTGGACACCCAAAACTGCAATGGAATGTCAACCCATCCTACAGTTTTCCAATATTTGAACCGCAACGCCCAAATCCCTAGCCCCACAAAATCCGAACCCCAAAACCCTAAACCCCGAAACCCCAAACCCCAAAATCCTGACCCTAACCGGGCAGAGCCTTTGCTCAGGCAAATGGCGACGTTCACAACTATGCTGAGGAGCGCCAGGACCCGCTGTGGAGGGAAAGTTCAAAAGAGCGCGTGTGTCTGTCTTAAATACTTCAGTGCCCAAAATAGTCCCCAGGTATTGCGGTTTAGGGTACATTATGCCAAACAGTGGAGAATGACTTGGAGGAAGATTAAGCAGCTGGGTTCATAGGCAAAAGGAAGGTGTAAGTATATACTATACTAGTTTGCATTTTGTTGCCATTATACCTATATAACCCCAATATATACCCTATAACCCCTATATATTCCCCACAAAATCCTATCTGACTGAAGTGGATGGTCAAGTCTGTGTCATTGTGATGCTTATGCCACTACGTGGTAAAATCTACCCCTAAGGGTCCAAGGACCCAAATAATAGGGCTTTAGGAAATACCAGTAATATTATAATATGTGGGCCCTAAAACCCTATTACTTGGGTCCTTGGACCCTTAGGGCTACGTCTTAAAATGTACCTTGACCATACACAGGAAGGCCCCAACAAAACATAAACCAACACGCTATAATCCTCGTTATGGGGACCCCCAAAAAGGTAGGGTTTAGGGTTTCAGGTTTAGGGTTTGGACCCACCAAAAAATCCTGCTCTAACCATGTAGGCCCCACATTACCATCATCGTCAACATCATGACTTTACGCTGTCAAAGAGCACTCATCTATCCAACGTCCTATTTGCGCGCAAACTCCAATTCAGAGTTAAGACTCTGCGGGTTTGGGGATTAACTAGGGTTTAAGGTTTAAGGTCTTGGGGATAGGGCTAAGGGTTCAGGGTTAAGGCTTCAGGGTTCCTGCGTCCTTTGAGCTGAAGGACGACTCAGAGGAAACAGCGAGCGAAACGCAATCCCGCCATGTGACTTTTGCGCTCCAGTTTCAAAGACACAGACAGACAGACTGCCAGCCAGGCAGACAGACATAGGACGTGAGCAGTGGTCCTATGGAGATTGCTATTGCTTTACATGAGCTATTGTTGCATATTAGCCTCATTAACAGACCAGTAAGGGTGGACATGGGGGTCGCTCTTGTAGTTTAGCATAGTCCCTGATATACTCCCTCATAAGGAACCCATGTCCATTAGATTATGTATGAATTACACCCCAAACCCAAAACCCTATCTCTATATAATATACATATACCGTCAATTCATTATCTGGGTAATAGTGACTGTAGCCCACATGGAGGGGGCCTCGGCTTATATTCCCTTATTCCCTACTAAGCACCAGTAAGTCAAGGCTGGAAGCCCTGAACCCACTTTATCAGAATACCTCAGTTCTTGTGGGGTTTAGGGTTTAGGGTCATTCCCTTTCAGACTGTATCACGCGCGCGGTATTTACTACGGTTCATGCTAGACATACTACACACTATCATAATTGCCTATAATGTCTGGGATTGAGGTACAGGGTGCTTTTTTCTTCAGGAGGTGTTTCCCCTCAAGTAGATGACACGAGAACAGTTCGCAATTGGGATCATTTGGTAACCTCAAACCCTACCCTAAGGGTCCAAGCACCCAAATATAGGGTTTTAGGGCTCAAATACAATATATTTGGGACCTAAAGCCCTTAGGGCTTTGCAATATGAAGATTTTCACGGTTTTACCATGACCCTAGTCCCCTTTGAGCACCAGTAAGACTATTCTCACGTTTCTTTGAAGGTCGAAGCTGGTAAACAGCGCCTATTCACGAAAACTTGCCAACATTGAGCCCTGCTAACCCCCAAACCCTAAACCCTAAAACCTCATAGGTAGTTTCCATTGTCTTTTCAGTTACCCCTTTATAACCCCTACATAACCCCTATCATTGCATGAAGACTTCTAGGAACCCCATCCCTCACCTCCGTACATATCCTCACGGCGCCTGGCTTCCTTTACAGGGGTTTAGGGTTCAGGGGATACTTTATGGCAGGTCAGACAATCTGTTTTTTGGGCGGGGCCCTCATGTCACCCAAAAGGGAGCCACAATTTTGACAACCCTGCGATTGAGATTGCGCTAGGGATCCAAAGCAGCAGTAAGGCCCCAGACCCTGAGCCCATAGGCTCGTAAGCCCGAAGCCCTAAACCCTGATGTGTCCCTAAACCTTTAGCTCCACAAGCCCCTAAACCCTACCGACAACCCTAAGACCTCTAGCCCTAAGCGTCCAAGGACCCAAATAATAGGGCTCTAGGTCCCAAATACCATGAATATTATAGCATCTGGGCGCTAGAACCCTATTATTTGAGTTCCTGCACCCTAAGCCTTAGACAACATGTGTCATGAACTGGCCAGGTTTGTCACCCATGCCGGGTCCGGTAGATGTGCGAAACTCGGTGCAGCTGGAAAGTTAGTGGCGTTATCGTGGTATAGGATATACCCAAAACCTCCTATTTCGTTCCCTTTGGGGTCTCTTATGGTTATCTGGCAAGGGATCCTAATAATCTACAATCTAAACCCCTAAACCCTAAGCCCCTAAACCCCTAAACCCTAACCCAAAAACGAACTACCTAGGAGGGCCTGGGTAGGTCTTTGGGTTGAAGGATTTGGGGACTTATGGCTCCTGGGAAAGATGGCGTTACACAGCTAGGGAGGGCTCAATGACCCTACATCCGTAATTCTCAGAACTAATAGGAACTTTAGTCTTAACTCCTTAAAGGGGTGTCATTTAGGGGAGCATTATAGAGGTTATTGCCGGGATGCTAGATATTTAGCCTTAAACCCTAAACCCTAAACAGGCTAGGAGTTTAGACTATAGCTCAGATAGATTCCAGCTTGCCTTGGAGTGGAAAAGATGGGATGGAAACTTATTTGGGCAAAAAGCAGCGAGTGCGAACGAGCTCACCCTTGGTTGGAGTTTAGGGTTTGTGGTTGGAATGTACCTTAAAGGGCCTCTAGTCAAGTGTATGGATGAGTACAATCTGCCCTGAGCTTGTTTTCCTCCCGCAGGGGGAGGAGAATTCAGGGTTCAGGGATAACGGAGAATCAAATGGGAATGGAAGTGGAGCATCAAATGGATGCTAGTTTCGTACCCCAACCTTCATAAAAAGGACCCGATAAGAGGCGTAGGATAGCTATAGTGTCCTCATTTTGGGGGCCTTGGGTACAGGGTTAGTGACAATCTATACTGGAGCTATAAACATGGTTAACAGGCCCGTAAGGTGCACTTGCGGGATACTTTACAGTTCCTTACCTACGGCCACACTGTACTAGATTCGGAGAATCTGAAACCCCAAGGATCCAAGTATACAAAGAATACCTACATTGGGTCCTAAAGTCTGTAAATATTACCTACATTGGGCTACTTGGATCCCTACCCTAAACCCTAAACCCTACCCCGAAGAGGCTTCCATGTCATCAGGTAGCTCAGGACCCGTCGGCTGTGGCTCAGGTGATGTTCCTGGGATTTAGGTTTCCTAAGGATCCAAGGACCCAAATAACAGAGTTTTAGAGCACTATAGCTTTATTCAAATTTTCTTCAGAGTTTGTTAAGGGCCAGCAGAAGAGGACACTGGGGAGCTCTCGGGAGGCTTTATGGAATTCCATGCTTGGAGTAGCGAACTCTGATGTCGCCAGTGATTACAGTAAGAAGCCCTGTTTCATGCATCTTGTTTGAGAGTTTCCGAGAACAGAGGGCATCTATAGGTCTTAACAGCCCTTGGACCCCTTCCCCATGCTGTGTCCTTCCCCCGTACTGTTGCAGTCCCGAAGGCTCTGTGGCGGCAAATGTGTTACAAAGCCTGCGGCTTACGACATGTTGTTTCGAGGACCCTAAACCCTAAACCCTAAACTTGGTTCCTTATTTGTCTTGCTGTTGGCAGGATCATTGTGTCTAAGTCGGGGACAGACGTGTAGGAGCAGGGGTCTCTGACTGCATAATTTCTTGATATATACAAGTTTCCCAACATTTGGGAGAAATTTCTGGGGGGTCCCTATAACAAGGACTCTCATATTTTGGGGTCTATATTTGGGTACCCTTACAAGAGGTACCCCCATTTTTGGGAAACCCTAATCCCTATAATCCCCTACATAATCCCAGTTTCCATTTCATTTTCCATTTTCTTTTCCATTTGATTCTCCATTATAGTAGGTATTTAGGGAAGCTACCCTATTGACACGGGGCATGGAGCCAGGCGCGCAATCCCTTGATAAGGGGTGATAGGACCATCCCCCTACAGGTACCCCTCTGGCCAACCCAAAAGCTCAAAACCTCTTGGCAAAGGAAGTGGCTCTGTAAGAATATTATGACTGAACCCCCATACCAGGACCCTCCTTGTACCCTTAATTAGGGGTATATGGTCCCTAATAGTGGGTATTTAGGGGTATATAGAGGGTAGATGGAGGGTCTAGGTAGTTTGTAGAAGATGAAGAAGAATGGTCATAATATAGCGCCTGGGTCCCGCCATGTACTTTCCATTATACCCTGGGCTCCTCAGCATAGTTTTGCGGTTTGTTTTTGTTCACCTGGGCTAGGTGGACTATGGTTAAGGATGTGGGTAGTCTCCCGAACTTGGGGGACCCCAATGTAGACCTCAATATACCATGATCCTCATTATAGGGACCTTCTTTGGAAACCCCCACGGTTGCATGGGCCCAAACATTTCTCGTTGTGCAACGTGCGCATTTGTCTTGGAAATTTGCAGATCTGGGAGTGCACAATTCCTTACTGGGGGTTAGTAGGGAATAAGGGAATGCATCATATAGGGATGATACTACCTTATTCCCTACTAACCGCCAGTAAGTATATTTCTTTCCAGAGATAAAAAAAAGGGCTTAGACCTTCAGCCCACAGGCACATCGGCTCTCAAGTTCCAAAGCGCCTAACGTGTACAATAGTAACTGGGCAAATTATAACCCTAAACCTTAAACCCCTAACCCCCAAAGCCTAAAACCCTCAACCCTAAAGCCTGAAAGCCTAAACCCGAAAAACCCTATAGCCTTTACAACGACCTAGCGCGACCTCCCCATCAAAGGGTTTTTTCTGTAGAAAAACGATTTACTGGTTCTTAAGTAGGGAATAAGGGTATGCATTAAAGAGACCTCATATGTAGGGGGGGTTATTTTAGGGTTTAGAGTCTAAACTCCTTAAAGGAAGATATGTACGGGATTATATAGGGGACTACTATAGGGGTTCTGAAGGGGGATACTAGGAGTTTGGACTATAGCTCATATGGGTTTAGTGTTGAGGGTTAAGGGAATACATTATGAACAAATATATTCCCTTATTGAAAAACCTACTAAGAAGCAGTAAAATGATCGCAAGATAGCCAAAGTCAGCTTCTGAGCTTGCTATAACATGGCCAGTACTAAGAAAGACGATGTTCATAGTACTTGTAAGGCCCAAAACCCTAAACCCAAGACCTTAAGGCCTAAACCTTGAACCCTAAACTCTACACCATACCGGAAGCGATGATTGTGAAGTTCCCTGTGTTGATTTAGGTGTCCCCTTCCTAATTCCTTCTGCGGACCTTTGAAGTACCAACCAGTTACAATTAGCAAGCAAGGGCTGCTCAATGAACATTCGCAAGAATTCTCAGTGGTACTCTTTGGCAGTTTAGGGCTTAGGGCCCTAAACCCTGAACCCTTAGGGTCCTCTAGAGCCGCGATATGGCCATCGCAAAGCTGGGCCAGATGCCGGGTTCGCCCCACAAATGCAGAAAACCAACACGTATAGGTCTCAACACGTATAGGTTTTAGGGTTAGGTTCCTTTGGTTCCAGGCCTTGTTGCGTCTCAGCGAAGGGATCCACTTTCGAAGTAGATTAGCTATAATCGCAGGTGTGCAGCGCCATGCACGATCGTGGATCAAGGTTACATCTTGCACCACCCTGTAAAAAACTAGACCCCACGAATTACCAAGCACCGACAACCTATGCGGTGCTTCAGTTCCTCAGAGTGTCATCCCTTAACGATTTACATTCGTGCTATCCTCTACCTAAAAACCCTAAACCCTGAACACCTTTTACCGTTCTCAACACCGTGTTAAGATGTATGAACCATAGCCTTGGACATCCAAAACAGCCCAAAAAGGGTACAGCTTACTAGACTTTAGGGCCGAAAGTAGGTATTCTGTACATATCAAGATGCCCAGGTAAAACCTTTTTTATGCATTGAGATCCAAAAAATCTAAGCCCCAATCCTTTTCAGTTGTTAAAATACTCAAATCTAAGCACTAAGCCTTTTCAGGCGTTAAAATGCTAATATCTAAGCCCTAAACCCTAAACCTTTTCACGCTTCGTGCAGACCCCAGGGACATGGCCCTGTCATGTCTCAGGTCTGCGACCTCAGCCGTTATATGACCCTGTCGAGGCTGAGTGATGCACTCTGGGCATTTGGCTTAGGTGTTTAGGGTTTGGGCTTTAGGGTTTAGGGTTCAGGATTTAGAATTTAGTTTTTAGGGTCCAGGGTTCAGGTTTTAGGGTCCAGGGTTCAGGTTTTAGGGTTCAGGGTTTAGGGTTAGGGTTTTGGCTCTTGAGATTGCTCAGAGTTTGGGCACACTTATCCGGTGGCCTTACAAGACAGTGTGAAAGTGGATCCCAATGGCAACTCATACGCAAACCCGTGCAGTGGTACTCATATTCCCTCGCCCGCTTCCCGTGAAGCACCAGCAGGGCAAATGCCCGATTCCATGAACATAAAAGCCCAGGTGACAAATCGTACAAGGAAATCGGTAATCCCAAGCCAAACAGACCCTGAAATAACCCTACACATGCGGCCAAAACACTCAACCCTTGAACCTTAAACCCCAAAACCCGGCCCAACTCAAGTTGAAACTTACGCCCTGTGGGTTCGCAAGTGGAAAAAAAGAAGGACAGCAGTACCACAGGCGACTGCATGGGGAAAAGTAGGTACCAAGCGTATTTGTGCCCTAAAGCCCTATTCTTTGGGTCCTTGGACCTTATTGGGGCTGGTAGATTGTCGCGAACACGTTCGTTAGTTGATGGTAAAGGCAGAGGAGACTGCCGGAAGATAATCATGCTTAAATGTTGACTCAAGAAATCCTGCATGACTTTAGTAGACTATAGTACCATACGGGGGTTCCCAAAATTAGAGGTACCTTTGGGGGGTCCCCATAATAAGGACAGTAGTATCTTGGGGCCTATATCGGGGTCCCCTTATATAAAGAAACTACCACATTTCACAAGAAAGAAGGTGCTTGGAGCCTAAACCTTAAACCCCAAACCCATGATAGCGTTTTGGCTTGAGCAAGAGCCCCCGCACACCGTCCGGGTTGCTGAAAGAACTCCTGTCTGGCACAAGCCCAAGAAGCAACAATGCGGTGGCTTCTTGGCCGGGGTTTAAGGGTTTAGGGTTTAGGATTTCGGGTTTAGAGCTTAGGTTTCAGGATTTGTCTTTACTTGGAGGATGAGGGTGACTAAGTAAGTAGATTAATCATGGGGATAACTGAGGTTATTACATGGATTATGGGGCTGTCCCCTTGTAAGCCTTACATAGCCCTTTTATACTCCTAGTGTCCCAGTAAAGCCATATATGAGTTTTCTGTAAAGCTACCCAGCTGGTAATTTCCCACCAAACCTGAACCCTAAACTCTCGGCCCCGAACCCTAAGCCCTATAGACTTCAAACTATGAGCCCTAAACTCTAGGGTTTAGGGTTTAGGGTGAAGTCCCAAACCCTAAACCCTGAACCCCTAAACAGGTAGTGACCCCAAACCCCTAAAACCCTAAACCCTAAAACCCCGAACATTTTCTGAGAACTGAGGTTGACCCCAACCCCCCCAAAAAAATCTGGAATCCTAAACCCTAAACCCTACACCCAATATAACCCTATTGAAGAAAACACATATAAGCCTATATGGCCCTATTATAACCCTATATAGCCCTATGTAACCCTATAATCCTGAAAGCTGAGGTTGGGGCTCCTTCTGATGTTTCGAGCCGGCACCTAGGATGCCAGGCAGGTTACGGTTACGGCGCTTAGGTTTAGGAGTTTAGGGTCTTAGGGGTTTAAGGTTTAGGCTTAGGTTTAGTCTTTGGGGGTTTTAGGTTTTAGGCTTAGGTTTAGTCTGTTGGGGTTTTAGGCTTTAGGCTTAGGTTTAGTCTTTTGGGGGTTTTAGGCTTTAGGCTTAGGTTTCGTGTTTGGGGTTTTAGGGATGTAGGGGTTTATGGCTTAGGCTTAGGGTTTTAGGCTTCTAAGGGTATGGAGAATGTTGCGCAGAAAACAGAATAATTCGAGCTCCTCAGCTGGGAGCCTAAAGAATTATGAGGATGTATAAAGCCCTACGGGTCCAAGGACCCAAATAACAGGGTTTTAGGGCCCAACTACCAATGATATTATAGTATTTGGGTCCTTAAACCCTATTATTTGGGTCCTTGGACCCTTAGGGGTATAAAGAAGAGGAAAACGAGGGTTAATTTACGGTTTAGGGCTGCGCAGATGGCAAGCAAAGCAAACTGGGCTTATGCTAGAGGCTGATAGGGGTTGTGATGTATGGAGGCCAAAATACGTACAAATATTCTTGTCCTAGATCCCTCGGATACATGTGCTAAAGGGTGCCTCAAACAAAACTTAAGTTTCTGGTTATTCTTGCAGGCTGCTAGGGATAATGGGGGTTAGACGAGATCTATGTGCATACATATATATATATATATGTACGAGGAACCTCTGTGTATAATGTGATGAGTCTGTCTTGGGGTTGCCAAGAAGGTGATTTGAATAGTTTGAGTAGTTTAGGGCTCCTGGAGTTTTCTTTTCTCCTGGACAGCCTGAGCTGTGCCGGGGTACCCGGCTGCCTTAGAGACAGGCGCCTCGTGATGAGGAGAAAAACCAACGCACTATGGGCGCTGCTCATGAACCGAGTGTGTCTGCATGTTGTGTACAATGTTTGTAAAATATACAGTACTACATCATGAAATCTCGCCGGCATGTCAACTTCGTTTTGTATCATTCCCATGTCTATTTCTGTGACTGTGGGGTGTGATCAAGACATGAATGCTGCGGCACGCATGACCCTCCCAAGTATAGGGGTTGGGTCGGCCAGGCAGCGGGGTGAACCTTGGGTTTAGCTTTATTTTTAGAGCTGTCCAGCTATTTGGCACTGGACGAACCTGGTATTATTAGCTTGGGGCCACAGATTTAACGCATCAGACGGGTGCCGGCCAGCGTCTTCATGGAACTGTAATATGGGGTATCTTAAGCAGACCTCAAAACCATATTGGGAAATATTTAGGCGGCTAACTTCAAATTGCTTAAATGAACTTACAACTACGGGCCCTAAGCCCCAAAAGTGGAATACAGCAATAGTCCAGAAGCACTGGAATTTACAAAGCTGCCATGCCTCTACATACTTTTAGGCCCTAAAAACTAAACCAAGCCCATGAAGGGCCCCAGGTATTCTGTTTCTAAGGTGCCGAGGGGATGGTGGACACTTCGCACTGGGTTGGCGCAGAGTATCAGCCTTCCAAAAGCAGCAACCAGGACCCTGAGGGTTTAGGGTTTGGGTGTTTAGGGTCTGGCTTTAAGGGTTTAGGGGGTTGAAGATCAAGGATTTAGGGGTGAATGGGGCTAAGGGTGTGAGTTTAAGGGTTGAGGGGTTTTGAGGTTTAGGGGTTCTGAGTTTAGGGTTCAATGTTTCCGGGTGTAGGGTTTAGGGAGTCGGGAGGTGGGGTTCAGGAATTGATCAAGGGTTCCTGGGTTGTACCTCTAAGGTCGTACCCCTAAAAGGTTTCCCCAATATAGCCCTGATATAGCCCTTATATGGGCCAATGTGGTTCCCTAGAGTTCCTCAAAAGGATCCCAAAACCCTGGGGTACACCTCTAGTAGCCCCTATTATATAACCCCTTATAATAGTTTCCATTTTTTCCTTTATCCGTATACTTAAGAGCCTCCGGCTCACTCCGCCGACC
>CAJNIZ010009810.1:0-12921 GCA_905231905.1 Symbiodinium pilosum
CTTCTGGCAGAAATGGGGGACAAGGGTTTGGGGTTTAGGATTCAGGGTTTAGGGTTTGGGGTTTAGGGTTTGGGGTTTAGGATTTAGGGTTTAGGGTTTGGGGTTTAGGGTTTGGGGTTTAGGACTTAGGATTTAGGGTTTAGGGTTTAGGCTTTGGGGTTCAGGATTTAGGGTTTGGGGTTTAGGATTTAGGGTTTAGGGTCTAGGGATATGATATTGTAGTTTCCATGTTCTTTTCCATTATCCCTATGTAACCCCAACATAGTAATACAGCAGTGGAGAAAGCCTTATAAACCCTTAACCCAAGGTGATAGTCGTGGTGCTTCTACTTTCTGTTTCCAAAATGCTTGTAAGGTAGTGTAGGGATCTCTGTGTAGGTCCAGTGAAGAACTTGCAAGGGTCCAGGCTTGAAGGTTCGCCGGTCCCGAGCTTTTTGGGGGCTTGAATGGAAGGATGGTTTAGATTTTGGGTTTGGGGTTTAGGGTTTAGGGTTTAGGGGTTTAGGGTTTAGGGGGTTTAGGCTTTAGGGGTTTAGGGTTTAGGGCTGAGGCCAGTGATGCTTTAGGAGGGCTTCCACCCTGTAATAGTGGTATAGTAGGAAGATAATGGGTCCCTAATACCTTATTATCTCTTATAGTCACTATTACGGGGTGGGGGGTCCTCCTACGTGATACTTGAGTTCATGGCGTTTCGGGTCCAGGGCTTGTTAGTTCCTTTCTGTACAGCATTTCGGAGAAACATACCCTAGATCAACTGGTAGTTTCCCGAAATAGGAGGACCCCAATATAGATCAGTATAGATCCCAATATACTAGAATTCTTATTATGGGGACCGCCAAAAAGGTATCCCAAATTTTGGGGAAACCCTAACCCGTATATATATATATATGTACATATATATATATTCCTGCATAATCCTATATACCCCCTATATCCCCAAAAAATGTACCCCCAAATTTGGGAAGCTCCCGTATTTCGGGAGAATACCTTGCAATTCAGCCAGCCTCTACTGAGGACAAGCTTGCTCGCCTCAAAGTTGCACACCTCCCAGACCTCTGGGAGGATCTAGAAAGTAGAACCTCCTATACTGAAAGGCATTTTCTATCTGGTTAAGGGGGGAACTATAGAAAGTAGAACCCCTATGATGGTACCCTATAATTACTACGACTGGGTAAATTTCTAGGAACCCTTAAGGGAGATCTACTTTCTAGATCCTCACAGAGGTTTGGGCTTGAAGTTTCCCTGCTTGTAGCCTGGAATCCTGCCTTCCAACCCTTGGGCGGAAGCTGGAGTCTAGATCCGAAGTGTAGGGCGGAGAGTTGAGGGTCAGAGATCATGGTGTCGAGCAAGAGCCACCTGAAATGCCTTGCAGCCCCTTGAAGACTACACCCTAAGCCCACATCCGTGAGGGAGATGGATGGTAGTCAGGTCCCTCCATGAGTAGAGTTGGTTCGAAGTGCTACAAGTCTCTGAGTCGGGCTACACTTCTTGCATGTCTTGTTACCCTTTCATAAAACCGGGCATATGCGGTCAACGCCACACCGTTAACTACCACAGGCTCCTCAAGAAAGCCCTATAAGACCATAGCTCTGAAACCTCATCCCGTAACCCTAAACCCCAAGCTTCCCATGCCACGAGCCAAGATGTGGAGAATGGATGGACCATAGCGCCCAAGTCCTTCAAAAACTACATCTCGAAGCCCAAGAAGTCTGGATATCAGGCGGGCATGCAGTTTCCCAGGCCTCTGGGAGGATCTAGAAAGTAGAGCCTCCATTATGGTACCTTATACTACAACTGGGAACTTCTGCGAGCTCTTAAAGGAATTTACTTTCTAGATTTTTATGGAGGTCTGCGTTGAGGTGGGCGTGGGTTTGCAGGATCATGGCAGAGGATCGGCGCCCTGGTGTACAGGGCGTAAGCCCTAAACCCTGAACCCTCAAACCTGAACCCTAAAACCTGAACCCTAAACCTACACCCAGAACCCTAAACCCTACACCCAGAATCCTAAACCCCAAACTCTGATTCCATGGTGACAGGCCATCCATTTGACGTTGGCCAGAGCCCCAGCGTCCGAGGAAGGGTGGGTTGTTAGGTACTCAGGACTTTACCGGATCCCTGTTGGCGTTCTGCTGCTGCAATGTTGTGGGTAAGTACGTACTCAGTCCCTCTATTAGCCTGATAAATCCCTAGATATCCCCTATGTAAACCCTCAAAAAACCGCATAAACCCTATATAAAACTTGTCAAAAAACTAAGTAAGCCTTACATACAGCCTAAATAACCCTATGTCAACGCTAACCCTAGACTCCCATATACTCTTTTTTATAGTAACTTAGTTCAAGTCTAGGGTTTGGGGTTTAGGGTTAGTTCAGGCTCCTTAAACGAAAACTTTAACCCTAAGCCCTAAACCTTGGGTACTTCCCCCCTCAGTAACAGTTGGATAATAAGTATATTATGGTTAAATATAGCCCTTAATAGGACCTCTAATATGGACTGTTACTGGGGGGGGGGGCAGCACCCAACCTAAACCCCTAAACCCTAAACCCTGTTAGTTCAAGTTCCTTAAACGAAAACCCTAACCCTAAGCCCTAAGCTTTGGGTACTGCCCCCCTCAGTAACACTTGGATAATGAATATATAAATGGTTATGTATAGCCCTTAATAGGACCCTTATTATAGACTGTTACTTGGGGGGGGGCAGTACCCAACCCTAAACCCTGATCCCTAAACCCTAAACCCTAGACCCCTAACCGTTAAACACTAAATCCTAAACCCTAAATCCTTAAACCCTAAACCCTAAATCCTCAGGGGGGGGCAGTACCCAACCTAAACCCTAAATCCTAAACCCTAAATCCTAAACCCTAAACCCTAAATCCTAAATCCTAAACCCCTCAACCCTAAGCCCTAAATTCTAAACCCTAAATCCTAAGCCCTAAACCCTGGAGTTCTCGAAGCTGCGGGACCACAACGCGGTTTAAGGTCCAGGGTTTCGGGTTCAGGAGGTTTAGGGTTTAGGGTGTTCAGGGTTGAGGGTTTGAGTGTTTAGGGTTTAGGGTGTAAGGTCTAGGGTGTTTAGGCTTAGGGCTTATAGGATGTAAGGTTTAGGGTTTATACAGGGTTTAGGTTGGGCCTGCTGCGGTTTGCTTCAGTTAACCTGAGCTACAGGGGTTTGAGGTTTAGAATTTAGGTTATAACCCTAATTACTTACAGTATTTCGGATTTAGGGCTTTGAAGGTCAAACCCATAACGCTGTAGGTAATTGGGGCTACAAGAAAGCCTGACAGAAATCAACATGCTCTCTCCCAAGCTAGCAGGGAACCGCATATAGCCCCCTTTCTTTGCAAGAGTGGCCTTTCTTGGACCTTTTGCAGTTCCAGGTTGCTTCAGGCTTTTGTGGAAGGTGGATTCAGGTGGGGCGGAGGCTTAGGACTTGGGGCTTCCTGAGGGTGAGGCCAAGCGACTGTGGCTTCTGCATGTAGCTGCTACCTCTGCAATCTATTTGCTTTCCAAGAGTGGCATAAACCCTACACCCTAAGCCCTATAGGGGGATTGCTCAAATTTATGGATCTTACTGTATGACGGTGGTCCTCTTGCATACTCCACATGTTGGGAGGACCGCTTTTTTGAGATATGCCCATTTGAGCTATAGTCTAAACTCCTTAAAATAGGTTATAAAGGGGATTATATGAGGGACTTCTGTAGGGGCTATTAAGGGGGATACGAGGGCTTTAGATTATAGCGCATCTGAGTTGCCAATCAGGCTTCAACGCTGAATGCCAGCGCAACTGATGTTTTTTGCCGCCAACTTGAGATACCAAAAAGTTTTAGGTCGTACGAGGCGCTGAGTTTCTTGGACAACTCGTAGAATTGCCTCATACAGCCTGTCAATCGGTAGTGGTCAAGCTCCAGCTCTTTCCCTCACGATAGCGGCCCAACACATTTTCCGGCGAGTATTCGCTCATGTTCCCCAGGTGCCTTATAAGCCCAACACCCAGAGAAGCCTCCATTTTCCTGAAGTCCTCTTCTAGGTCACGGACTTCTACGCGTCAGCTCTGAATTCAGGCCATTTTTCCCCAAATAGATCCCACCCTTAAGAGTAGTCTCGTGGATTGCATCAGTGCTTCTCACTAGGCTAGTCTCATGCATTAGGGTTTGACCGGCGTTGTTTTCCCAATGCAGGTCATTCCTTTTTGTGAAGTTCCTACCCTGAATGGAGGAAATCTCGCTTGCGTAGTATTAATCCTGACTTTTACCCCTAAACCTAGGCCCTAAAAACCTTAAATTGTCGAGTAATCTTGGAGTGTACAGACATGCTAACGCCGAGGCTTCTTTCATCCACAGTTCTCTGTGATGGTGTAAAGGCATCCCACAGTTGAAAGAGTCTCTTCTCCCTGGTGCTTCGTAGGGAATGGGGGAATGGATCTCTATAGTAGTCCCTATATGATCCCCAATACTTATCCCCATAATCCATTCCCCCATTCCTTCCCAAGCACCAGGGAGGTTTCCAGTAGAAGGAGCACTGGAGGAGTCTGGGCTACATTTGTCTTCAGAGATACCAACATCTGGGTGGTTGTCAGAATTATGGTCCTTTTTGGATCCCTACTATACTACGGCACCCAATAGTTAGGATGCCCAAAAAAGGCACCATTGTTTCGACAACCACCCATATGGCAAAGCGAGGACCTTCCCATGGGTAGCATTCATTTTAGAATGTGAGGGGCAGAGGAAAAAAGTGAAATATCAATTGGAGGAACCCTAAACTTTAACCCTAATACTACTAAGGCTTCAGGGCCCCAAGCCGACACAATGTTCAAGGAGCCTTGCGTACAGCATTTTCTCGAAGCCTGAACGATTACCAGCGTGATGCGTTGGCAACCCTCGTGTATGTACTGTGAAATAATCAGAAAACCTTTTCTAACCAAGGCCCCTACATTGAATTCTACTCGCGACCAGGAGGACTTAGCAAGTATACTTTCAAACCCTGCAGAAGTTCAGTCTCATACCCACTTCCGCTATCAACCTCACCAACATACTCGCCCTAAACGTTACACCTCAATTGATAAAATGATGTCAACGTATGTGTCCGTTCCTTGCCATGTCCCCCTGACCGTAAACCCCACAGCCAGCGCTAAGCAACATAGCAGTCTTCATTGTCCAGTCCTTTCCAAGTCCGCCCGACCTTAACCCCTACAGAACATTGTAGCTCCCATATCCTGTTCCATTCTTTACTATTTAACTCCCGTGCCTTTAATTGAACACTCATGATTCTACATACTGCGGGGTTTAAACCCTAAACCCTAAACGGATCCTGGTTCAATATCCCTACGAAGCTGCTTCCGCATTCCTATTTACCACCATATACCTTTTCCCTACTAAGTCTCCCGAAGCCCTCTTCCGAACTTCTACTATGCCTTAAATACCCACTATAAGGGACTCTATACCCTCCCTAAGTCCGAAACCCTAAACCTTAAATCCTAAACTCTACATACCATTTCCTTGCCAAAACCCTAAAGCCTAAGCCTCCTTAAATCCTGAACCCTATATACCCTTAATTTACTAAAACCCTGAGCCTAAACCCCTAGATCCCCTAATTAGGTCTCCCTACATCCTGAATCCTGTGGTCAGGCCTAGCAAGCCGCATGCAGCGGGCCCCGTGCCAGTTGGACCCTTGCCCTTGCTACAACGCTGGGCTTAGGGGTTAGGGTTTAGGGGGGTTTAGGGACCCTTTAAAGGGCTTTATGGAGGTTGTATATAGGGTACTAGAGGCGTATGGAGGGTTGAGTGTTACCTTGACCATTGTTGTACATAGGGCTACGGGTTAGGGTCAGGTGCTTGATTTGCGGTGTCGGGGTTGAGGGCTTGGGTTTCAGCACGGCGGAACCAATGTAGATGCATCAAAACTTCCATTTGTGCATTATATGGCCCTGAACGTATGTAAATTAATTGCCCAACACCCTTAGTCGTAAACCGCAACCCAAATAGTCAGCAAGGCCAGTCTCGCGCCCAGGAGCTGCACATCTTCACTGAGAACATGAAGATGAGGGCCGCTTCCATGAATTCTGGGCTTCATTTTCAACCAAATGGTTCCAAGTAACCCAAAGTCTGTATTACCTTAGCTGTACCCCAAGATATGCAAAATCATGTTTCTTGTTGGCTTTGGGTTTTTTGAGACCTGACCTGCTCCCTGGATATATAGGGACATATGGAGTTTATGTGCTTCGGAATTTAGGGATAAGGTTCAGGGTAAGGGTGTACCATGGCGAATCATCCCTCCTGGCGACCTTGTTGGCGCCATGTGGGATGTTTGGGCAAGCTGCCGCCTCTAAGAAAAACTCGCATAAAGCTGCAATATAACCCCAATATAACCCTAATATTACCCCAATGGGTACCTATATCCCCTTTATATCGCCTCCCCTCCAATTTATCATAAAGCTGCGCATTCCTACTCTTCGCCATCACGAGCTCCTTTTTGAAGCATCCCACCTTCGACCCTGTCTAAACCTCAAAGTATAATCCTTTATTCCCTATTACAAGCCCAATATATACCCTTTATTAATGTAGTAGTTTCCATTTTCTTTTCCATGTTCCCTACAATACCCAATATATTCCGTAATTCCACTATGAACATCAGCCAGCCCAAGCTTGTCCATTGGGGCATCGCAGAGCTGCACATACTAGACATCAAAGCCTCAACCCGAACTGAATCATCAACATTGGGGTAATATTGGGGATATATAGGGAGAATGGGAAAGAAACTAGTACGTACGATTGAGGGTTTGAGGGATCTAGGCTGTAGTTGAGGTCCAAGCCCTGGACCTGAAGCCATAATCCATAATCCCTGCGCTCCAAGCCTTACACCCTGTTATGTCGCGCTGAACGCCAAAATTACGAAGAAACCGGCAGCTCTACAGGAGCGGCAGGGGCCTGCTTCGCATGCAGCCTACAAGGCGCCTGGTTGCGGGGTGTGGGGTTCACAGGGTCGCGCGTTCTGGGGTGAGAGGTGAGGGTTTAAGGTTTAGGTAGATCTGTGGCTGAGGGCGCAGCGGTTTGGGGATTGGGAAGTAAGGTCCAAGGGTTTGGAGCATCCCCCTGCCGGATGATCCTTGTTTGAAGCAACATGGAGACCCGTGCAGGTCATACAGCCTCAAAGTGAGATGCCGCGCAATCTCCCAAACCAATCGGATCTTGACTCTGAGGTTACCTAACAGGAGCCCCAAGTTAGGGCCCAGAGGTATCCCCAGGTAAGTACTTTAGGGCATAGCGACAGTGACCCTTTAGGAAATGAGGCGTGCTTTCAACAAATTTCATCTCTGGGCTCAGGCGTTCCCCATGCGTCCGGAAGCGTTGATGGAAGCCTTGGGCAACGACCAAGGCACGAAAACTCGTGTTGAGGGATTTACCTCTGTATATTATATAATGATCCCCGTAACCCATTCTATAACGTTGCTGTACCTAGATCCCCCCTTCCCGCCTTAAGCACCAGTAAGTTTAAGCCATGAAGGCTTTTGTTAGTTGCCTAAACACACACACACACCATTGGCAAGAGGCCTCGCCTACGGGTCTTTAGTTGTTGTGGATTGCTTGAGGTTTAGAACTTCCCTGCAGTTTCACTAGCAAATAAATTGGACACACCCTTACAATGAAACCGCGCCATCCTGCAAATCGACATAGAGCCCCAGACATAGGGGCACCTGTAGCAGGCCCCTTTTGTAGTTCCATCTCAGTTTAGTTGGCAAACCGTTGCAATCCGTCAGCCCTACTCTGCTGATGAGAGCCGGGTGCTGGAGCTCTATAGTCCCCCTTAAGTGGATGGAATATGGCGTTGGGTGTCTGTATTATAATAAGACCCCCATATACCCCATGTTCTATCTACTTGAGGGGGACTAGAAGTAGACGACATGCGCTTGCTCTCAGAAACGGCTAGGGCAAAGTGTACCTGGAGACCCTAAGCCCTTAACCCTAAGCCCTAAACCCTAAATCGAAGAAGCCCTGAGCCTAAGCCCCATCTTCTTGAAATCCCCCAAACCCTGAATAGTAGTTTCCATGTTATTTTCCATTATCTCAGTATAACTCTAATTTAACCCTGATATTACCCCAACATAACTCCAACAGAACCTAATATAACCCCAATATAACCCTAATATTCAGGCCCATCTCCTTGAAATCAGGCATTGTGTCGATCAATGATGTGGCATCTTGACAGCAGTGGGCAGGTCTTGCAAGGAGCTGGGGTGTAAGGACTTAGGGTTTAAGGTTGTAGTAAATTCCTGACCAATACCCTTTATATTCAGGGCTCAGGGTTCGACATCCTCTGCGCCGAACGAGGACTAGGACCAGGAACTTAATTGGGGTTTCTACGTGCAAGTTGGCCTCGTACGCCGTCTAACAACTGAAATGTTTTGCATGGGAGTGCCCCCCACCCCACCCCTTTCTCCCCATCCCATACGCTCCGCGACAATACTGACCTTACAGAGGTGAGGATTTGGCACAGTTTTCGCAGCTCGTACCCCTTGAAACGCACCCAAGGCCCCCCTAACCCTCCGACATATTGACATGTGCCTGCTCAGGCGGCGCAGAACTTCCAGTCAGACCCTGAAGCAACGCACAAGCTGGAGGAAACGTTTGAGGGTTTAGGGTTTCGAGTTTATTAAGGGTTTCGGGTCTAGGCTTTGGGTAAACAAAAAGTTTATGAAGGAACCGTGAAACTACATTGGTCCATGTAGGGACTATATTGGGGTCTTATTGGGTTAAGAGCAACCCTACACCCTATACCCTAAACTCTAAAACCTAAACCCCTATAGTGTTTAGGCTTGATGTAGGGTGTTGGTTTTAGGCCTTATGAATTTAAATACGGTTTGGGGTCTATAGTTTAGGGTAAAAAGGTTTGGACTTCACGATTTAGGCGGGCTTCTTGCGGCAAGTGTTGAAATGATGTATATGCACCCTAAACTGTTAATACCAAAAAGTTGGGGGCCCTCAACTCTAAGCCCAAACTATCCCAACAGGGCGCCCAAGGAAAGGCCGAGGGTTTAGCTTAGGTGGTGGTGGTGGTGGAAAGGTTAGGGGTTTAGGATTGAACGGGGCTTAGGTTTGTGGGATCTTTGGGGGCATATAGGTTCAGGTTTTAATGGGTGCAGCACTGGCTAGGAGTCAGGATTTCATAGGGTTGAGGCTTTTGGGCTTATTGAGGTTCAGGGCCCAGGGGGGCTAAGGATTTAGGAAAACCTATACAAAGCGGATGTTTGGACAACCCCGATTTCCCAAGTTGTACAAAGGTCTCAGAGTGTCGCACCTACGGAAGAGACCTCTTACCCTAATTTAAGGGTCCAGGTACCTGATAAGCATATACGTCCCGCAAAATTATCTTACCCTGATTTAAAGGTCCAGGTACTTGATAATTAATCATATACGCCCCCCAAAACTATACTACACATTGGTATCAGGAAAATGCCAAGTATTCAAGTCCTTGGTACCTGGACCCAGTGGGCTATGTAGCCTATTCCGATAGACCCTAAATCCAGCATCCCAGTTGTCCAGTAATCCCTTCCCCTAATATTAAGCCCCCAAACCCCCCTAATATTCAATACTCCAAATATGTTATATTATACCACATACTGGGAGTATTTAATCTTACGTGGGGTCGGGGAGTTAACTACTACGGTGGATAATAAAAATCCTGCATGACCCTAAGTAGCTTAAACCTTGGGAATTATGGTATAATAGTATAGTAAGGTCATGCAGGATTTTTAGTATCAACAGTAGGGGGAGGGGAGGAAGTGTTTCCTTTGCGAGGAGCTCGCCCTCCGGGCTGGCTACAGCGATATGGATCTGGAGGACCTCATGGTTGGGGCGCCGCGTTTGGGCGTTTGGGTACAAGGGTTTATGGTATAGGGTTTAGGGTCTAGGAGTTCAGGATTTAGGATTTGAGAAGTGCTTCTATACTAGGAATTAGTAGTATGATTCGGTACAATAATCCCTATGTAGGTACTTAGGTTCCTTTGGGGTATAGTCGCAGGCTTGGAGATTGGCAGTTCGGCGCTTTGGCTTGTAGGATCTAGCGTTTGGATCTTGATTTGCTTTTGTGTGGTTTTGGGGATTTTGAGGATATTCATGGGCTCCCTTACCAACCCCCCATACCCACCCCCCTCATTAGGCCCTCTTTTTCAGCTCCTTGAATGGCCTTGATCAACAGGGTGCCCGAGGGGTAGCAACTTAAGGCGGGTTGATAAGGGAACCTAATATGAACCTTGCGCGGCTAGCCCAACAACTGGAAATAACCAGCTGTTGTCCCAAAGAACCTATTATCCTACGGGCACGAGTAGCCAACGCGCATGTAATCATATGCTCCCCCAACACCTGTACCCTACACCCGAAACCCTAAGGTCCCAAGCAGTCAACATCCATATACGTCCCCAAAGCCTCTGGTATATATATATGTATATTCATATATGTAGCCCCCCTTACGTAGATAGAATATGGCTGTGGGTATGTTGTAATAAGACCCCATATACCGCATATTCTATCTACTTCAGAGGGACTGCATTATTTCCCAGATCCCAAGCACCCTAAACCCTGAACCCTAAACTCTAAACCCTAAACCCTGGACTCTAAACTCTAAACCCTAAACCCTCCCTTAGGATTACTGGGTAGGAACTCCGATCTGCAGAGATTGGTTGCTGCAGTCGCTGGGGTTCCCAGGCCAGAGGGTGCATGTAGGAATGTAGTATATACTGAGGGTCCAAAAGGGTTCCCATGGCCCAAGTATATACTATATAGCTACCCTAAACCCAAAACCCTATATAGCTACATGGGCCCTTTGGGGTGGGAAACCTGAAGCCCTGAAGCCTGGAGGACTTGCGCCGGAGCCGGGAGCACGTCGACGAGGCCCGTGAAACCTTCCCCTTTCCCCAAACTATGTTGGGTTGAAGGTTTAGGTATTAGAGGTTAAGGTTTAGATTTTAGGGTTTAAGGTTTAGGTGTTAGGGTTTGAAGTTCAGGCTTTAGGGTTTAAGGTTTAGGTTTTAGGGGACTTCCAGATAGGGCTTCGCAGGTCTTTGTAAGGTCTCTTCTTTACGTCGTTGCTGGGATAGCACATCACGCCTAAACCCTGGACCCTATACACATACATAGATCCCTGCATATACACTTGCAATTGCTAAGCTGTGACTCCCTAGTCGCCTCGTGGACTCCGATTGCTTTGCCGCCCATGCGTTGGATTTTTGGAATATCATATAGGATCCCCACGCAAAGGATCCTACGTACCTATATAGGGGATATTGCCCTAAACCACATGATGAATTCCTAGAAACCCTACAGTATAGAATTTAGAGACACTTACGATCCTCTGGGGCAAGTGCTCGGACTAGCTCCTAGTGGCAGCTCCCAACCCTATATAGCCCCTATATATACCCCTATATAACCCCCATATAACCCATATAACCCCCTATAACCCTTAAAAGGTCGTCTCTGCCTTTCAAGACCTCATGGCCTCGACACTGGGACTGCACTGCAGAATTGGGAGGTGGCCAAGACTTATGACATTAGGGAAGGGAGCCAGGAGAAGCCCCCCAACACTCAAAACTACTTGAACCCCAAAAGTATGTAGAATACTTGCCGTTTTGGCTATTTTAGGGGATTTGGGCGATTATTCTACCTACTCCAATAAGGTGCTCAGGCATTTTCCGGGGCTATGGAGTTGTGCAGTTATCATCCTGACATTATGTTTTAGACTTTGGGCTGCTCCACGTCGCGTTTGTCGTGGCCTCCTCTCAAAAAATATGACGATTCCGTCGTTTTGCACCAACATAAATTGTGTCGTGTTGAGGTTTTCAAGTTATGTCCCCTGCCTCCCTGGTACAGTTCAGAGAAACGCTCCCATTGCAGTTCCTAAATCCTCCAGTCCCTGGAATGCATCATCTCATGTCCTTGGAAACACACAGAAGATGTGCGTTGAAACACAGAGAAGATGTGAATTGCTGGAGGATGCAATTTCTTCTGGAAGGCTGGACCTCAAAATAACTAGAATCCCCTTTAAGTACATAGAATATGAGGTATATGGGGGGGTCTTATTGTAATATACCCAAAATCATATTCTATCAACTTCAGGGGGACCATATGCTTATCCCTGGTGGTCATTGTTGGCGGGTGGAGGCCTTGCACAAGCCAAAAAGTCGTAGATCGCTGCTTGGACTCCAGTAAACGACCCTTCACACAGTGAACCCTGAGCCCCACGACTGGACCCGCAACCCTGCATGCCCTATTCTAACGAAGCTTCAAGCCCTGAAGCCTTAAAGACCCAATCGACGCCCTCAGGCCTTGAAAGCCCTAACTCCTGAACAACTACACCCCCCGGAAGTCTCCAAAGTTGAGCCCCCCAAGACTCCTGAACTATCGCCGATGTAACGCTGGTCGCGCTTTGGGGGGTGGGGCCCGTTTTTGCAGGATCACCAAAAACGCGACACCCAAGGAAGTTCCCGGCGCTTCCAGAGCCTCGAACAGAGGAAGATCAGCGCGAGATAAAGTCTCAGGGTTTCAAGGGGTCTAGGTGTCTGTATATACTTGGGGCCCAATGGGCTTCTAGACACCAAGTTTGGGGCCTAAGTATACTATATTTGGTACCTGGACTCTTCGGATTCAAGGACTTGGCTTTAGAGTACATATATATATATACATGCGTACAGGTACATATGCAAAAAGGTTAGCTTTTTGGGGGCCAGGATGCTCAGCAGTCTGAGAAGAGCTTGTGTGTGAACCTGCATTGTCATCCCGCAGCCGCGTTTACAGGTTGTTGATCTGTGTTGGACTTCATACATGGTCATCTCTAGGATTCTAACAGGTAACCCGTACTGTAACTGTAGAGCCCGTAATTAAAGTTCCTAACGATCCCGGTCAATACCCCCAAAGGTACCCGTATCGCGAGACCCG
>CAJNIZ010009812.1:0-12918 GCA_905231905.1 Symbiodinium pilosum
TCTGCCAGGTCAAAAAGAGTATGAAGAATATCTTTAAGGGTGTATTTAGTCTGGCTTGCATGAAGGAGGTGGAAGCAGGTACTTTAAAAATGCCGGATAACCGGTTGAGAATGGCTTGATGAAAATCATTCCCAAAAAACACCAGCGTACAAAAGATCATAACCCACGGAAACACACCAATAGGAAAGAGTAACCAGGTAAGTACATGAAAAACAATAACCGTAATGTAGGCATATGGACGGGTTTTACGATTCCATAAAAAAAAGGGAATACTAAGGTCATACAACGCACCGAACCAACTGAAAAAGTAAGCTACCCATTCATAATCCATAAGGGGCCCAATAAGGGGGAGGCCGGCTTTGGAGGGTAACCAGATCTTCATAGGCAAGGCTTCCAGCATCCAATCCGGATTCAATTTGGCAAGGCCGGCATAAAAATAAACGATACTCAGCAGGAGCCGCAGGATATCCACAAAGAAGCGAGGACCGAGAAGTGCGGGGCGGATAATTCCAAAACGGACGTCCAGTGAATACAAGCGATGGGCAGGAAGCCAGATCATTATAAAGGCAACCAGGNNAATAATGGTTGAGGTAAGTGGATACGTCAATCAGTTCTACATACGTAAAGCTTAGGAAAAAAAGCACGGATGATAAACGGTAAAACAAGCCCAGGCTCATAGCTATAGCCGACAGGCCCATTAAAGTAAACAGGCCGTACATGCCGGCAGGACTTAAGGCCTGAACCCACTCAAAACCATAATACTTAAAATGAAAGGCTGGTTCAATATAAAGCTCGTGTATCCAGCCGTAAGCCCAGAAACGCAGCACGGAGAAGAACATGAGTATTCCGAAAATGATACGGAAAACAGCCAATGGTGCCAGTGAAACAACTGAGCTGAAATACCGGGTAGGAGAAAGTCTTTCCGGGCTAGTCGCCATCGTTATCCGTAAAGGTTAGGGTAACTGAAAGGGCAGAACTCATATCTGCTTTTACCAATACTACCAGGCTGCGAAGCGCCTGGTACAATTCTTCAGTAGCGGCCGTTTCAAGTGATCCTTCCAGAGAAGGATGAATGTTTTGCAATTGATTCTCCACTTTATCCAGCTGGTTAAGAATTACTTCACTGAGCAATTGATTACTCTTTCTGGCATTCAGCTGATTGAGGTAATCATCAAAGCCCATCCCATTAGCACCGGTAAATAGCTGGTGGAAAATGATCAGATTTTCTTGCAGGCAATGGCGTGATATTTCACTCCGGTACGCTTCTAAAAAAGAAGGGTCAGCTTCACGGTTTAGATCTTTTCCCAAAGGTTTACCCAGTTTGGTAAGCAGCATAAACTCCAGGTGAGCCGACATTTGGTTTACCGTAAGGCTCAGAGAACCGTCCAACCCACTGAGGGTGCTTTCCTCGTACGTTTTAAGATAATTATCGCCAAGTGGCGACCATAAACTTGCTATTTCCAGTGCTTTCTGGTTCAGATTGGTGCAGCAAGCCAGGATATAATCTACCCTGCGGGGTTCATCAATTAACTGTTGCAACAAGCTTGCGGGTTGATGATTCTCAAAAAGGAGATATTCTATTGCTGGTAAACCTTTGGATGTAGCTCCTTTGGTTTGGATAAAACTTTCAGTGATCGGGTCGCTGCCCTTAATAAAGCCTTCTATAAAATCTTCATTGGTGGGCCATTTATCCACCAGGCTATACATCCTAGTTTCGTTAAGCGGACCAAATTTCAGTTGTTCTATGCGTTTGGAAGAATATTTAGTCAATACCCACTGTGCTTTCAGGTACTCCAGACTCTGTAAATCAGGTTGAGCACGAAAAGACAGTGCTGCTTTTTTAAGGCTGTCGGTCTGATCTGCAAAATCCAGAAAAGCAGGCAAGATTACTTGTTCACCCAGGTTGGCAAAAAGGGCCTGACGGTTAAAATCAGCACCGGACGGGCTTTTATCTTTCGTATCATCCTCACAAGATGCCAAACCGAGTATAAGCAAAAGAAATAGCGCAGGATTAATTCTCATAACGATTCCAGGAATTGGATAAGTTGGTCACGTTCGGCAGTTGATAACTCCAATACTTTTTGGCGGGAGGCCGAAGCTTCTCCACCGTGCCATAATACTGCTTCCATCAGATTGTGAGCCCTTCCATCATGCAGGTAGCGGGTATGATCATTTACTACTGAAAATAAACCGATTCCCCATAAAGGCGGGGTGCGCCATTCACTGCCGGAAGCTTCATAGTCTTCAATGCCATCGGCCAGGCCGGGGCCCATATCATGAAGCAAAAGATCGGTATAAGGGCGAATGGTCCGGTTGGAGAAAGCCTCCATTTCAGGATGATCACCGGTAATCAGCTTAGGCAGGTGGCATTTAGCACAACCTATCTGGTTAAAAAGTACTTTTCCGGCCTTAACCTCTGGCTTATCTATATTCCTTCGTGCGGGTACGGCCAGGCTTCTCACGTATAATACTACTTTGTCCAGGTCGTCATTTTCAATTTCCGGTGTTCCCCCGTTAGGTGCATCTGCACAGGCCTGCTGACCATTCGCACAATTCTCATCCGGGTATACCCAGGTGGTGATGCCCATATCACCGTTAAAGGCCGCAGCGGTTTGTTGTAATATATCGGGTTGATTGGCTTTCCAGCCAAAGCGCCCCACAGTACGTTTTTGCTCTACATCGCTCCACACATAATTGGGTCTTCCGCTAATACCGTCACCGTCCAGGTCATCAGGGTCAGACCATGACAGCAACTGAGATTCACTGATAGCTTCTAAAAAACCCAAACCGATTACCTGATTGGCCACCCGTGGAGAGATATGGGTATTAGCTTCCAAAGAACCGTAGGCAAGGTCAGTTATCTGGTACTGCGGTTGATGCAAAATATAATCTGTGCCGTCTGCAAACTGTCCGGTTAACGTTTGATAGCTCAGAGCCATAGTGCCCTCGGCATTTACCCCGCTAATCCCACGATCCTGTAACTGGCCCCCGTAATGTAAATCTCCGCTTTGCTGGCCGTTTATAGTACGGGCCGCTTTGGTAATTCGATATAAAAGACCAGTACCTTTTTCACCAGCAAAAAGGGGTGGGCGCCCACGGCCATCCTTAAAATGACAACCGGAACAAGCCCTTGAGTTGAACAATGGTCCCAATCCATCCCGTGCAGTAGTGGAAGAAGGAGCCTGGACCCAATTCTGATTGAAAAAGGAGTTACCTACAAAAAACCGTAACTCATCATCCCCCTGCAAACCGTCAATCTGAAAACCAAAGGCATTAGGCCCGTCATTAAAAACAGTACCTGGCCCAGCTGAAAAAACTTCACCTTCATCTGTAACTATTGCCGGACTGGTCTTCAGGTCCTTTTGACAGGAAGTCAGCGATAGTATAAGGACAACTGGTAGTAAAAACTTTTCAGTGAACCGGTTGTACATAGGTTTTTATTGCGGCAAGTCGGTTGAAATGGCAATACCCAGAGCGGCAGCTGCTTCGGCAATCTTATCTCCCTGATCCTGTAAAGAACGAACGGTAAGCATAATAGGCCCTTCACCTCCTACAGTTTCCTGGGTAAGTGCATGGTCAAAAGGAACGGGAATGGCCCCGGCCCGGCCTATGCTTTGGCGGATAAGAGCGTCCAGCTCAGTAGCCAAATCTGCATTTACTTGCTGCAGTAATTCGTTAACAGAAGCTCCATTAATGGTTGACCCATCGGTGCGGGTATAGCTGGCAGAATAAACATTCAGGATACCTTGTGCATTCAGTATAATGTCGCGGTGGGTGTTATCGGAAAAGCAGGAGTGTTCATCCTCCTGGTCCTGGTTGTCAAGTGCCACATAGATGCGCTCGCCTGCCAGCTCAGATTTACTCAACACACCCATACCGATCATTATCTTGCGGATACTGTTATCGGCTTCATCATTTACAAAACTGTTGTAGTAGCTGGCACCATTAGCCCAGGCGTCTACCATCGTTTTCAGGTCTTCCACCAGAATGGCGGCAGTAGCTTTAAGGTAATCACCTCTGCGTGATTGGTTGTCATTGGTTCCTCCGTTTACATAGTCGGTAAAGGAACGGTTACCGGGGCCATTAGCGTTAAAATCCTGACCCCAAAGCAGGAATTCGATAGCATGGTAACCAATGGATATATTTTTTTCAGAGCCGTTTTCATTCAAACTTCTGAGGGTGGACTGGTCAATAACAGGGAACTCACTCATGTTATTCACAATGTTCTTTTCGTTCCCGGAATTTTCATCATTACCAGTTCCGCTTTGCACATAATCAATATGCGACTCATCCAGAGGCCAGGCATTCAGGTCGCCTTCCGGGCCTTCTGCATCATCAATGGGTCCTGAATAAAAACGGTAAACTTCAGTTTGTCCATAAGGCTCACGGGCATCCAGCCAGGCTTGTTTGGCCTCTTCAAATAAAGAAGCTGAAGGAGCGTCTACAAAAGCATTGACCTTATTTTGAAGATTTACCGCCCCGTTGTACGCATCCTCATAACTGGCGTGTACTATAGTAGCGTAATCCGTTACGATTTGCGTTTTAAGTTCAGAATAATCAGCCGGAGGTGTATCCTGCGTTTTGTCTTCATCCTTACTGCATGAGGTAAGGGCTATACCGGCAGCAAGAATAGCTGCCCAATGTTTTGGGGTTCTGAAATTATTCATGGATTTCTTTTGTTTGAGAATCTGATTTTTAATCGCCATCGTTATCCTGGTAGGTAATGAGTACACCCATTGCGGATGGCATATCGGTTTTAAGCAGGATCACATTTTTCTGTATTTCAAGGTATGCCGCATCCACTTCGTTTTTATACTGATCTACAGCGAGACTCAAAGGGGCAGGAATCTTTTCCACGGCTTCAAGGGCTAAAGAAAATTGTTGATCAATAGCTTCATATAAAGGTTCTCCATTATAGGTAGTTGCACCTAAAGCTTCTGTATAGGCCATAAGACCGGGGCCTTGCCGGGTGCCGTCAAAAGAAATGCCACGGTATAAGTTATGGGTGGCTTCCAGGTTGGCGATGATGAGTTCCTCAGACATTTGGCTGAAGTAGCCTTCGCAGGCGAAAGGGTAGGTTTTACCCAAGGTTTTTTTGCCAGCCGGGAAACCGATCTTGGCATTTTTAATGAGTTCGTAATCCTTATTAAGCGCATTGACCATTTGGCTCAGGGCACTTCCTGCCGAGTTTCCGGTAGAACCCCTGAAGGTGGATTTGTAGTTTCCGGGGTTTATCCAGGCTGTGTAAATAGTTTGCCATTGGTTGGCCATATCCGAAAGTACCGCATCTACATAATTGCGATAATACTGAGACTGACTGGCCTTTCCCATTAATTCAGCAGAAGCGGAAGTGCTGAAGAGTAAATAATCAAGAGCCGGAAGCCCTTTAGCTGTAAGGTTGGAGGCACTTTGCAGGTTAGCACCGCCTGAAGCTATATTTTGACGGATCAGCGCGGTGTCTGCCGGATATGTATTGAGTTGTGCCCGGAGTGAAATATCAGCGGCCGGACCTATTTCAAAAGCTTTGATCTGCTGAAAAGCAAGGTAGCAGCCCTTAAAACTATTGCGCAGTGCCTCCAATTCCACCGGGTCAAATTGCGCCTGTGTGAGGCTGGCCCATGTGAATTGTAAATGAGTGAGTTGCTGATCAAAATTCTGATAAGCGGGCACTATATTCTGATCGATCCAATACTCCAGCATGGCATCGCGGTCAAAATCAACCTTGCCATTTTGGTTGCTGTCATCTTTGGAGCATGAAGAAAGAAAAACAAGCAGGCCGGCAATTGTGGCCAGCTTGCTCATCTGAAATAATTCACTAAACCTGCTCATTAAAACTTTTCTAAAGAATTTCTTTTTCCTGTTGCAATTCAAAACGGGTTGCCAGCATATCCCGCAGTGTGTTTAAGTCCTGAATACTTACCTCGTATAGGTTGCCGAGATATACCGGTAGTATATCGCTCATGATCTCTGACCTGGTCATGCGTGAAGAAGGGTTGAACTGTAAACTATAGATAAAACCGGCTGCTTCACTTAACTGGTGGTTCCGCAGGGCGTCATCTGCAATGTTCTCTTTGGCCTCATTCAGGTAGTGGATAGCCATTGCTGCGCACACCTGTTCCCAGGTAGAGCGTATCTCAGCTATGGCTTCATCCCGGACTGTATAATTTTTAGAATTGATAGAGGCACGACCTTTAATAAAAGAACTCATCAGGCGGCTATTTACGTTTAATACATCATTTACCGCATTGGTGTATTTGGCCCAAAAGCGGTTATACTCCGCATCACTGTCAAAGGTGAAGCCGGGCGATCCGAATTCTTTGGGTACACCCCAATAGCCGAAAGCTTCATCCCAGTGGTGTTGCATGGCTGTGCCTTCACCCGGTTCAATTGTTTCATTATCCACATCCATCTTAGCATTGCTCAGGTATACACCGGTAGCCTGGTAATAGGCCAACGCTCCCATGCTTCCTTTTTCAATCATTTGAGCAATCTCATACCCGTTTCCATCAAAAAGGTATTGTTTGGTTCCACTGTTGCTTTGCACCAGGCCGGCTGTCCCATTACTTCCGGTGCCGGGATTCTGGCTAATGCTTTCCAGTGTGCTTATCCAGATACCAAAGGTTTCATTGGCATCAGGGTGGATCTTATCTGCAATTTGCTTGGAGCTGTTGTTCAACTCTGTGTTTTGCCAGGTGTAGCCATCGTTATTGAACATATTCAATAATGTAGCCTCGCTTACCGCCTCACCATTATTGGAGGTTTTGGTATACGTTACGATCTCACTCAACATATCCAGGCGGTTATCCTGACCGGAATGACTTACGTTTTCAAAATTATAGGTTTGCGGATAAGACTCTACGGGAGAGCAGGCACATGTGTCTTCTGACTTTTCACAGGATGTAATCAGAATAATTGCGGAAAGAAGAGTTACTAGACCAACTGGTTTCATCGATTCGTTTATTTAGACTCATTTAAAATAACGCGACAAATGTAAGGCATGAATGTCCTTTAGCCAAGTCTATTTAGAAAAAATCTAAATAAGTTGATATTTGGTCTTCCGGTAGCGCTGCGGGCTTTGTCCGGTCCATCTTCTGAAGCTGCGAATAAAGGCGCTGGCATCAGAATAGCTTAGTAAATAAGCTATTTCGGTGATTTGCAGTTCCGGATTTTTAAGGTAGTCTAAAGCAAAGGTCCTGCGTAGTTCTTCCCGTATTTCTATAAAGGTATGCCCCTCTGCGGCTAATTTACGTTGTAAACTCCGTACACTCAGGTTGAGGTTCCCGGCTACGTGTTCAATGAGTGGAAACTCTGGATTTACCAGGTTTACCATGGCTCGCTTCACCTTCTCGTAAAAGAAAGCATTATCCCCCAGCGACTCCAGTCTTTCGCGGGCATGATTTACCAATATCCGCAAGAGCTCATAGTTGGCGGTTACTATCGGTTCTTCAACCTGTTCGGCATTAAAGTACATAGCATTTAAGCCCCGGTTAAATTTAAGTTCGCAATTAAAGATGCGGTGATACTCGGAAACATCAGATGGAGCCGGTCCGCTAAAATGTACAGCTACCGGATAATGCTTTTGCAGGGTGATGGTGTGAAATTCCCGCAGTGTAAAAGCCATTAGTCCCTCCACGGTCTGTTTGGCGGCTACGGTTGATTGCTTTTGCCATTCAGGATCAGGAATCAGTAAAAGCTTATAAAGCTTTTTTTCACGTTTAAGTTCAAGTGGAATATGCTGGCAACCCAGCATGGAAAATTCACAGCAATAATCGAGGGCTTCTTTAACGGTGCGGCTGGTTTGGGTGATCTGCGCAATGAGTCCTGCCGCTGAGAGGTTCAGGTATTCGCCAGCATGAAGGCCAAAAAAAGGATCTCCCGTTTCCTTCACCGCATTTTCCATCGTGTGGTTAAATACCTGGGCGCTTACCTTTTGATTTTCACTACCCAAATCGGTTTCGTTAAGCCCGGTAAATATGAGAAGCTTATTAACAGATGCCCCTTGTACTCCGGCAAAATGAATGAGATTTAATAAAAAGCGCCCGTTAAAAGTCATATTCCAAAAATAGGATAAAAACTATTTGGCATGAAATGTCAATTAACTGGCGCAGCTTGCAAATACTTATGGCCGTAAAGGGGGCAATTTTGCCATGTTAAAGAAAGATAATTATGAAAAAAGCAGAAACTTCTATTGTTATAGATGCCCCGGCTGAAAAGGTTTGGCAGGTATTAACCGACTTTGGCCATTTTAAGGAATGGAACCCGATTATCCGTTCTCTAAAAGGTAAGACTGAAGAAGGGGCTCAATTGGAAGCACACCTGGCTTTGAATGAGAGTGATAAAATCATGAAGTTCAGGCCGGTGGTGTTAAAGAGCGAAAGGAACCGCGAGTTCCGGTGGTTGGGTAAGCTAGGCTTTAAAGGGCTTTTTGACGGGGAGCATTATTTTATTTTAAAGCCCTTAAGTGATGGAAAAACACATTTTATTCATGGAGAACAGTTTTCGGGCCTGCTGGTACGCTTTCTTTCCAATATGTTACGGGAACTGCCGGCCGGGTTCATGCGTATGAATGAAGCTTTAAAAAATCGGGTGGAAAATGGAGGTATATAGAGTTAAACTAAAAAGGGTAATGCTTATCAATGCAGGGTTCAGTGGTATTACCGGGCTATCAGCATTGTTATTTCAAAATTTCATTTCTGTACGGATGGGGATAACCCAATCTCTGTGGCTACCCGTGGTAGGCCTTATATTAATCCTTTTTGCGGGTTTTGTTACCTGGACCGCCCTTCAAAAAAAAGTGCGCCAAAAGGCAGTGTACTTTATTGTTTTTCAGGATGTGTTATGGGTGTTGGGAAGTATATTAATCTTGCTAAACGGCTGGCTGGGCCTGAGTAATGCGGGGAATATAATGGTAAGTTTAATTGCTGTTTTGGTAGGCGCTTTAGCCTGGGTTCAATTTCGTTATATGAACCGGGTATTCAGGATGATCTGATTACCTATTTTTGAAGTAATCCTAATATTGTGAATGAAATAGCCGAATATAACTTTCCGGAAGCGGATAACCTTGCACAGGAGATCCGCCTGATTCCTCTGGAGCAGAACTTTGGCTATACCACCAGTCAGTTTCACCGGCACAATTATTTTGAGTTGTTCCATTTTACCCGGCCGGGGGGTGCGCATCATATTGATTTTAAAGAGTATCCTATACATGCACCTGCGGTGCATATAGTAGTGCCGGGTGGTTTACACCTGGTAGAGCGCAGCCAGGATTCAGAAGGCTTTGTGTTGTTATTTACACGGTCATTTCTATACTCCCTGGTAGATTTCACACCTTCACGTCATTTAGACTTGTGGCACCAAAAGCCGGTGTTTGAATTATCCGGTGCGGAAAATGACTTTGTGCAGATGTGCATGGCACAAATTGGGGAAGAGATTAAGAAAGAGCGTTCCGGCAAGTACAAAGTTATAGCCTCTTTGCTGCATATGATACTCATATTATTATACCGCCAGGCTCCTGAGAAAGGGCGGAGTCCTCAAAGTTTAGTGGAACGATTCTCTGAAAAGCTGGAGCTTTACTTTTCCAGTAACCGCAGTGCCTCTAACTATGCGAAGGAGCTGGGTTGTAGTCTTAACCATCTCAATAAAGCTCTGAGTCAAAATGGTTACCCATCAGCTCAGGCCGGCATCATTGAGCGAAGAATACTGGAAGCCAAACGCTTGTTGATCCATACGGAATGGAGTGTAAAAGAAATAACCTATCACCTGGGGTATGAAGACCCTGATTACTTTGGTAAGGTGTTTAAAAAACATAGCGGGCTTACGGTGTCAGAGTTTGTGAAAAGTAACAGATTGGATTAGATAATACGGTTATCAGGTGAAAATGTACAGCTTCCCTCAGAAGCATCCATGTAATTTAGCCTTACATATAAACAACATAAAAATGAGATTACTAATTACCCTGGTAGCCGTATGTACGGGCTCGTTGCTGCTGGCACAATGGAGCGAAATACAAGATCTTAAGCAGTATCAAACTTTTCATCATACCTATAATGAGGACACTGCTTTTTTTGTGAGTTACGATTGGAATAGCCCTATTATATACCGTACGCTGGATGGGGGGCAAACCCTTGATACCACGGTATTAAGTATGATTCAGCATTCCTGGTTACTGGATATCTGTTTTCCTTCGGCCAATGTAGGGTATGCCTGTGGAGGTACAGCTTTTGGTACGGTACAGAGCCCCATTCTTAAAACTTCAGATGGTGGACAAAGCTGGGATACACTGGTGGCTAACCGTTTTGGATATGAGCTGGGTACGGTTCATTTTGTAGATGAGCAGACCGGTTTTTTTGGAGGCAGTGGACAACTTATTAAAACTACTGATGGAGGCAATACTTTTACCACCCATACGCTTGGAAACGGTGTAGGAGTAGTGAAGGATTTATACTTTAAGAATGCCAATACCGGATTTGCACTACAACAAAGCCGTATTTATAAAACTACTGATGGAGGATTGAGCTGGACGGAAGTATTTTCAGATACGACTGCTGCTGCTTCCCATTATGTGGTGTCCATCTCTTTTCCACAGAATGGAAATACCGGTTATGTGATCAACAGATCATCAGGTGTGATCAAAACCACTGATAATGGTGATAACTGGCAGCAAACTGGTTTGGTGCAAGACAGTGTATGGGCTACTTGCATAGAGTTTACCGATGCCGTTGTAGGGTATGCGGGCACTCTGAATCCAATGAACTTTGATCAGGCCGGACGTATTTACATTACTAGGGATGGAGGCCAAAGCTGGGAATTACAGTACCAGGCAGGTGCAGGTTTAGTGGCAGGACCTGTAACAAGTATAGGAATGGCTAATGCACAGGTGGGCTATGCAATGATGGGAAGCTATATTCTGAAAACGGTGAACGGAGGTATCGGCCTCGGGAGTTTGCCTGGCACTAAAAACTGGCATTTGTACCCGAATCCGGCACGCCATCAGTTTAAACTGGAACTGGAAGAGGGTGATGATGTAGAGGAGATAAGTATGCTGGATATGAGGGGCCGGAAAATACAGGAGTGGGAACCGTCTGATACTTATCATCTCAAGCAATTACCGCCTGGACTTTACTTTATAAGGATAAAAAGTGGAGGCCTGATACACACCGAAAAACTAAGACTGGAATAGGGGGCTTAGTCCATCTTATAATGGAACGAAAGGCCTGCATAACAGCAGGTCTTTTACTTTTTAGTCCAGATCTTAAACCCGGTTTCATCAAAAAGGACTTGACAGCTAATTTAAAGTAACCCACCCGGAAAGCCGGAGTGGGATTATACACCAAACCGGTTAAAAACCCTCAAGCTGTTATTGAACAATTCAATTATTTTATAGCTTGGAGAAAGCTACTTTACATGGAGGCAAAAGTTTTCTCAGCCGCCTCCAGAGTATGTTGGATGTCCTCATCGCTTAAAGCATGGCTCAAAAACCAGCTTTCATAGGCGGAGGGAGGGAGGTAAACGCCTTTCTCCAACATGCCGTGGAAGAATTTTTTAAAATGCTCATTGGCTCCGGTTCCGGCCGAGTCAAAATCACGCACTTGTTGATCCGTGAAGTGAAGACTGATCATAGAGCCTTTTCGGTTGATAGTCCAGGGTAAGCCGGTGTTGGGTAATATACTTTCCAATCCCTCATGGATGGTTTTACATTTTACATCAAGATCGGTGTACACTTCAGGATGATCCTTGAGGTATTGCAGAAGTGTAAGCCCCGCTACCATGGCTATGGGGTTTCCGGAAAGAGTTCCGGCCTGGTATACAGGACCATTGGGAGCTACAAACTCCATGATCTCTGCCTTACCGGCATAGGCTCCTACCGGCATTCCGGCTCCAATCACTTTGCCATAGGTAACCAAGTCGGCTTCAATGCCAAGCGCTTGCTGGGCTCCGCCAAAACCTAGCCTGAAACCGGTCATTACTTCATCAAAAATGAGAATGATATTTTCGTGTGTGCATAGGTCGCGGATACCTTCCAAAAAGCCTTCTTCGGGAAGTATACACCCCATATTACCGGGTATGGGTTCAATAATGAGGGCGGCAATTTCATTCTTATTAGCAGCTACCAGTTCCTTTACACTGTTCAGGTCGTTATATTCAGCTAAAAGCGTGTCTTTTGCTGTACCCGCGGTTACTCCCGGGCTGCTGGGATATCCCAGGGTTACTGCACCGCTGCCAGCTTTGATGAGGAAAGAATCACCATGACCGTGGTAGCAACCGGCAAATTTGATCACCTTATCTTTCCCGGTATAGCCTCGTGCCAAACGTATAGCGCTCATGGTAGCTTCCGTACCGGAATTTACCATACGGACCCGGTCTACATTGGGGATGCTTTCGCAGATCAGCTGAGCAAGTTGTATTTCCAGCTCCGTAGGTGCGCCAAATGAAGTGGAGTTTTCCACTCTTTCCTGGATGGCCTTTATTACCGGTTCAAAAGCGTGGCCCATAATCATAGGACCCCAGGAGGCGATGTAATCGATAAAACGATTACCATCTTCATCATACATATAAGCGCCCTTGGCTTTTTTAATAAAGATAGGGTCTCCTCCCACGGATTTAAATGCCCGTACGGGTGAATTTACTCCACCGGGGATGTATTTAGAGGCGGTTTGAAAAAGGGTTTTACTTTGAGTAGTATTCATAATACGAGTAGGATTGTGGATCTGGAATTTGAAAACTAAGCTTTTGGGGTAACCTGACCTAAAGCTTTGAGTTTAGTTTTTTAATAATGTCTTTGACAAAATAAGTAGCTATAAGATCGGCTCCGGCTCTTTTAATAGAGGTCAAAACCTCCTGAATGGCCTCTTCTTCATTAAGCCAGCCTTTTGCTGCTGCTGCTTTAATCATGGCGTATTCACCACTTACGTGGTAAGC
>CAJNIZ010009813.1:0-74832 GCA_905231905.1 Symbiodinium pilosum
GGTGGGTCGTGGCATGCTGTTTTGTCTTGAGGAGCGGCCGTAGCTAGGACAAGGCATTCCCTAGATGTGTGCAGGTTTAGTGCTGATGCATCTGTGAGCCGCGCTCCAGCTTGTGCTGTCGCACGAGGAGGAGTGTTATTGCATGCAGCACAAATCAAGAAGTGTACCAAGCATGGGCTTCGAAGCATGGCCCCTGCGCAAGTGAATGACACGCCATACATGGCTCAAGTGACGCACAAAGTGAAGTGCGCAGGGTCGTGGGGATCCTCCCGGGGTTTACTTCCGTGGTAGCTCCAGGGCTGGTTCAGGGTTGAGGCAAGGAGGTCAGGTGTGCGTGTGGAGGCCCGATGATTGGGTAGCCCTTTGGAGCTTGATCTGACTTTCGTAGGCTATGGCCCGGCAGTACAGCCATCTAGATGATGTTCCCCCGCGGGCTCTAGCTGGCGCTAGTCCTGCTTTCTCCGTTATAACTGATTCTACGACTCCTGAAGCCCTTCCTCAAACACACACCAAATCGTCGCAGTATTGCCTCATGAATACCGCTGTCATGCCTGGGACAGCGCTCGGACGCCTGCGGGTGTGCGTGCAGTCAGCCCTTGCTTGCAACCGTGCGCATGTTCCCGGGCTTGGCAAGTTATTGGGAGACGGCCCCAAGCCCTGAAGCAGTACGCTGTCTGAGCTTGCTGCGCAAAATTTCTGAATTTCCGTGCGGCCACGCGGCAAGTTGAATGTCATTGCGATTCATTTTGCAAAGGACCTGCTGACCGGCGCGGGGCTGTTTCCAGGTGAGTCAAGCAGCGAGCCGACAGGCAAGCACAAGCAATGCACCTAGGGAGTTGCTCCTGGCTGGCTTGCCGTATTGGATGAGCTGCCAGAAAATGCATCTGGATCACTGGAGAATCAGTGGAATCCGCACTGGTTGTGTGAGGAATCCAGTGGCATTAACTTAGAGTTCAAGCGGTTGCATTGATTGTCATCCTGGCTGAGGCTGGCAACGTCATAGAAGACTTGCCAAGACAAGCACAGCCCTTCACTCCTGGGGCTGAGCAAAGACCCACATCTTTCCACAATGTCATACAACCAGCCTCGCTCGTACCTTGCACAAGCTATCACAAGCTGCATACCAGACACCCCATCGTACTCGCAAACAGCAGAGTGCGCATCTGCGTCGCTACGGGAGCTTTGTTGGATCAGGCCCTCTTCAAAAGCCAGGTGAGAACTTCTGCCATTCCGGAGCCACCGTGAAGGGAGCGTTCAAGAAGTGGCCTTGCAAGCTGAACAAGTTCAAGAGTTCAAGCGTGATCGTCTGTGGTGATGTCACTGCGCTGTTGGATCCACGGGAGGTGGTCCTTCGTGACCGCTAGGCCGTCATCATCGATCTCACACAAGATCGCCAGGCGTGGCCGCCGAACGGTTGGGAGACGGCCAGACTAAGGGCCCAGCTATATTAACCCTTAAAACTCTCCCTCCACTGTTGGAATTCGGTGAACGCACGCTTGAATACTACGTGCATGAAACGAACCTACTATTCATTCAGGGATGCTTCGCACATCCTCAAATGCTCGCCCAAATCCGGAAACCTTGGTGATCATATCAGGCAAGAACATGACGTGTTGGGAATCATGGAAGATCACACATCCAGAGCCTACGTGAACTTTGCAGCCCACTCAACTCCCTACACAATACACAATTAGCCTTGTAAAAATTGGAGGGTGGGTTGGGGAATTGTGTGGCTGGGGAGGTGTGGCGAAATTCTCACAAATCCCTGAAAAACCCATAAAAGGCCAAAGACACTTGGGGCGCCCCACAGCTTAGTACGTCTAGGCAACGGAAGCTGCCCAAACACAACACAGCCAGGTGGTCGTTTTGGGAACACTGCGCCAAAGCTTCCACGCGTGACAAGAAGCGGGCTTCAAGCAGGCCAAGAAAACGTACCTGTTGCATGTTGGCCTGCTGCGCTGAAGAACACCCACAGGCACAAACCTACCCCCTGACAAGGTAAAACCTGGCAGCTGACAGTGCGCTCGGATGCGCTCGTCAGTGGCCCTGTCCTGGAAATGCCTGTGGAAAAAAGCGAAATAGTTTGTACAACAAAGCCATCGTGAAAATCCGTCCCAAGGCTTCCCTCTTGGGTCCCATTCTGCTTTGTCAATGAACACTGTCGACGACCCATCTTGGGGTCGAGAGCTTCAGCAGCAACGCGCAAAAAGCTTACGTCACGGAATCAAGCAGGCAAAAGATGAGAGCTACTACCAACGCAACGCAGCTTCTTTTCTAAGCGGCTTCAGTGATGGCAGGGTCAAGGGTGGGTGCCGCAAGACTTTCCTCGAGCTCTTGGCTCTGCTCCGCCTGAGTCAAGCGAAGAATCTTTAAAGCCAAAGACAAGAAAATAATCTTCTGTAACCCCCAAACACAACTGCAACTGAACTGGTTCAAGGTGTGCTCTAGTAGAGAATAGAATAGACGTGCAAGAACGTGCCTGATCCGTTGGCTCGACGCCTGGAGCCAAGGCGGTTCCCTCTGTGTGGGTGTGAAGCTGGGAGGAACAACGGAATCACAAGTCTCAGGCAACAGTAGGGCGGATGCAAGCTGCTACACGGCCCGACTGCATCGACCCCGAAGCAGAAAGAAATCTGGAGCTACAACTTCAAACCTGTTGTGTAATTACCACTCTTGTTTCTGGGTCCAACTGCGAGCCCTTATGTGTCACAAAAACGAAAGACGTGTGCAAATCTGTATCTTAGAGAGTGGTGCTCAAACGAGTCAACGGGACCTGAACACAGAACAAGCCTTGGCTTTGCGAGTGATTTGCCTTTGAAGTCTGAAGCCGTGAAATGCTCTGAAGTTGGCAGCGCTGTCAAACCGCCCTGTGAGGCCCCGTGAATTCCGGCTGCATGCCTCGGAGCAGAAGGCACAGTGGCAGCAGTAGCAGCAGGGACGCGCGGCAGAGCACCACGAAGAAGGGCAGCCGTGCCCAAGAGCGCCCCTGCCAAAGGATATGGGATCTTTGATGTTCAGAATCTTGATGCATGCCGATGCCTCATCATGCGGGAGCCGGAATGGTTCCCCCTCACTCATGACAACATTGAACACCTACTAGACATCCTCCTGGCCCTCGACATATCTGCATCCTCTTGTTTATGAAGCTTCGTCTTGGCGACACTTTCCAAAAATGAGTTCCTCCGGAAAACAATATTATATTCAGCAGAGGTGGCTTTGGGGGAAGAGATTAGTTGATTGTTGCTTGGTGATCTTGGCCTCTGGTTGGGTTGAAGGCGTAACCAATGTTGCTTAAGGAGGTGATTCAGCTGCCAGCTACTCCGTCTGGGACAGCAGTCATGGGAGCTTGGCCAAATTCTGGTAGGCTCCAAGAGCCATGAATCCCATGAATGTGCGGCGAGAGAGTCATGTGGCCAAATCACTGGGATGCTCTGCAAAGACTTTTTTGTTGACAACCTTTCATGTGGTTTCTGCTTCTTCTACTACTACTACTACCACTACCTACTACTACTACTACTACTACTACTACTCCTTGGTGTCGTAACATAATCTATAACCAAAAGGGGGCCATCATTTTGAGAACAATCCAACTGAAGCAAGCTCAGAATCCTAAACCCAGCCATGTCCAGAGCCGAGTGCTGGAGCAGGAATAATGGAAATATTGATGGTAGCAGTGTTAATGCTGATAAGTTGGAGATTAGTAAGAGTAGCAGTAGTAGTTGTTGTAGTAGTAGCAGCAGCAGTAGCAGTAGCAGTAGTAGTGGTAGTAGTAGTACTACTAGTAGTAGTAGTAGTAGTAGGGGTACCAAAATGGGACCCTAGTTTGGGGAACTACTCAGTTGCAACCGGAGCAGGAGTGCAATGCTGGGACGAGTGTTTGAACATGACCGTATTCCTGCAACTACTTGTTCTACTGCACCCCTCTAAGGTTTAACCTTCCCACTGTGCTTTTCGCACTTCAATGGCTTCATTTGCTGCAGAATGCTATGCCAGGTCGGCTGGCTGGAAGGCTCCATGGCAATATAGTTCATGCCAGAATCCTCTAGACAGGCTGCTTAATTCATCAAAGCCTGTGGTTGCTGATCTCCCTTTGGCCTCTCCAGAGCCAAGATTGAAGGCCTGGCGGCTTGGAAGTAAGGCTTTGAGATTTTGAGTGGGTTCACAGGAATGCATACTGCATGAACACTCTCAGCCCCTTGTACGTGAATACAGGGCTGAAGGCTTTGGTGGGTTGGGTGTAATTACTCTGTTCCCACATGAGCTATAGTTCAAACTCCTAGTATCCCCCTTCATAACCCCTATAGTAGTCCCCTATTTAGACTATGGCTCACATCATCTCAGCTCTGCATCCTGTACACGGATCAGTTGGCTGTCTCAAGCGTTTCTACAGATTAAAAGATGTGGGTTCTTGCCTGAATGATGAGGAATGCCACGCGTGCTGAAACCTCGCACCAGGCTTACGAAAGACTTTGAGATCCAGTTTGCGTGTTTTGGGTGCTAGGAATGCGAAAGCTTCTTGCCTGATCCCCGAGATCCAAGATGAGGCTGAGCATGGCAAACCCAGAAGCTTCAAAATCCTGCAGCTCTATGAGAGAGGCTGGGAGGCACGAGCGTGAAGACTTGCAATGCTCAAAGGATCCAAGCTGTCCTTTGGGGCGCACTGCGCGCATATGGCCAGATTTGGAAGGAAGCACAGGCTGTCCACTGCACCTGGGTTGAGGTTTGTTATCTCTTGCGGGCAACTTCTATTGGATTAAGTGATGTACTCCTTGCTATATAAGCAAGGGGACCGACAGCTGCTGCACCCAAGGCATAAACCCAAGGGCTGCCTGAGCTCAGCCAGACTTCAGGGCTCGAGGTCAAAATGGTTGTCGTATGAAGGCGGAGGGATGCCCTTGGAAATCTGTGCAGTGACGTGGTGCTTGGAGTTGCAGCGGCCAGGAAACAATGCACTGCACCACCGACGCATGCCTGACACGGCAGCCACATGTCCCAACGCCATGCCAGCTTTTAACCTATTCCAACATGCTGAGAGTCCGACTGCAAGTATGGCTGTGCTGATGATGGATGGGACCAGTCGCTTCCTGTGTTGCGGCAGAGCCTGGCAGGACATAATCTCATGCATTCACATGTTGCTCAGGATGTCTCAATGTTGCGCGCTGACACACGGGCACCTGGCCTGGAAGCCCAGCAGCGCAAGCAAAGATCCCAGGTTGGAGCTAGCAGAGGTAATCGACACCCAGACACCACTCACCTGGCTGAGATCTGAGGCTGAGACAAATGGAAAATGACATCATGCACGCTACCTTTGTAGACGTGAAGCTGGAGAATGCGTCGAGCTCTGTCGGCATCTCAGCACATCAGCCATTGTGCAGGTTGAAGGCCTAAATGACCTTGAGCCAACTATTGTCAACCACTCGGGCTGGTACTGCCCCGCGCATGAAGAGGAAAACCGCGGCGAGCCAACTGCCTATAAACTGCACTGAGCACACGTTTCAAGCAACCCTCAGCCCACCTTGAGGTATATACCGGCAGAACCTCTTCTTGCCTTAGCCCGAAGCTCACGAGCAATCGCAGGGCAAGTTTTTCCTTCACAAACTACAGGACCCGACCGGTTTCGGGAGCCCGCATGCTAACACCTGGTGCTCTCTGATCGTCTCTTGACGCCGTGGAGGAATAGGTGCAGGATAAGCTTGCAAATCTCCCAGAAACACGTCACAATATCTGCCACTCTTCTGGCCTGCACAGAGGCGACCAGGTTGTGCAGAGGACGGAAAGGCGATGAGCCTGATGTAGGTTGCCACGGCCACAGAGTCGACGTGGCTTCTCCAAAGCAAGCATGCTGTCAAGGCACGCAGCAAGGGCAGCTACAAGTGGCACGACCACCTGAGTATGAAGCCACACGTTTGCATGCATGCTTAGAAGTCATCAGCAGCTCTCTTCACAAAAGTCTACCCGAGGCCGGCACACAAGCTTGAACGGCCATGTAATGACTACCTGAAACGGGAGGATTCCGCATATCCTACTCAAAGCAGTAACTGCCGTATTTTTTTCAACACTCCTTCACACCCTTCTGCTCTCTTTAGGCTTTTAGTTGGGGGTGAGGGAGCAAGCCCCCGCGCCCCCGCTGCGTGGGGTTGGGTCTGTGTTTAGTCTTCTATGTTGGACTAAAGCTGTTTAAGCAAGGGAGTATAAACCAAAGATCAACTGCTCATTATTCACGGTCCAGCGGGCTCCGCCCGTAGCACGGGGCTTTCCACGCACAAGAGGAGAAATGAATCACGGAATAGTTAGCCAGCGTACCGACTGGCAAGCAAGACCCCAATCTTCTTCTTTCGCCCCTCATCCCCGCAGTCACGGTATCAACCGCTCTTTCGCTTTCGCTATGGGATTGGCAGGGGTTTCCCCTGCCGGCCCTAGGCATCCCCCTCGTGCTTGTCATGGGTCATATCGCAAAACTTCTGGGGTGTATACGAAAATAACAATCTTAGTTGGGACGAGGTAGGACACAACCAAAGGCCCCAAACAACACAAGCAAGAAATGAGCCTTAGGCTCATGTTGATTTCGCTTTCCCCTCTGTTCGAACAGATGATCTGGGTTCCCAGCTTGAACAGAGTGAGATAACTAGGTTAAGTATAAGTTCGAAACAGTCATAGCAGACAGAACAACCTCAACTGCTCTCTCTCTCTCTCTCTCTCTGCAGCCCAGCTGCTAAAAACTTTCAGCATGAGCGGGGAGGCCGCGAAGGCAAGAAGGCTGCCTGCCTGGTGTCAGTTGCATCCGGCTGAACTGAAACTATCTGAGCTTCATCTAGGACTCCGAGCGGTCTTAAAAGAAAAGGACGCGGCTTGAACCTGCGCACGTTTTCATAAGCTCTTTCAGGCCACAAGTTGGAACAATGCAATGAACTTAGGCTGACAGCCTCTGTTGCAGAGAGCCCCGTTTTCCGCCTGGCTGTGTGAAGCATGAAGTATTCTGACTACCCTCCCGAGTGAGTAAAAATGCATGCTGCTGAGGTGCATTAGCTCTACCGACACGCCGTCGAGCACAACCTCCTGAGCAGAAAGAGAATGACTTCTCATCAACATTGGGCTCTCTCCAGTGGGAGGCAAAGGCTTTCGTGACGCCACGTTACCCACGCTGACTTAGAAGCTGCCTGTAGACATGGCACCCCCAAATAGGATTTGGCTCAGGTGCAGCGGCGCCCGTGCAGAGAGCAATCTCCGTATAAGCCACCTTGCTGTGCTTCTTGGGTGCATATCAATCATCGACTCAGGACTAACGGATCTGGGCTCCTCGCAAAGTAGCTCCAACGTGTCCTGCTGCGGGCAAGGCGGACAGTTAACGGACTTATTCAACAGTTTCCTGAGCGCTCGAGCACAAACACCAGTTGAAGAGCAGAAGCTAAAGAGAGGCGACAATTGTCAAACAACGTGTTTGACAGCTAGTCAAAAGCCGTGACATGACAATAGCAATGTCAGAAATCCAAGCCGTCTATGGTATTCTTTTATCCCATACAACTCCTGCTCTGTGCTGCTTGGAAAAGTGCCGCAGCCCAAACAACTAGGACTGTCACCTGGCCGCAGTCAGCCAACAGGTCAGCCTTGGTGGAGAACGAGGCCCTGGCTAGGATCGGCCGCCGACCCCAACTACATCGCCGGAGGCCATCAGACAAAGCACCTTGGATCGGTTGCTGATCTGGCTGCGATATGGCTGTGAACTTGTTTCTCTTGTTGGGCATCTGGAGGCCTTGCCTAACAGTGGCCTTGCCAGTGCCGGTGCGAGTAGCGCATTAGCGTAAAACGCGTTCACCTGATCATGTTGCATTGTAAAGTGTTGCTAGCAAAAGCACACTCGCGCCTCTTCAGGATAGGCTCTGCCATCCTTACGTGTAGATGAAATAGTTCAGTAGACTCGTCAGGCGCAAGCGCGGAATACTGCTATGCCAGCAGAATCATCGCCGAGCATCCAAATCAACATTCAGAATCAGCCCAAGCGCAGATAGTGGCAAGCTTTGCGCGAATGCCTGAATCTTTCGAACTCTCCCCCAAGCCCAGATGCCAGGTAGGAATCGTTAGTTATAGGACCCCTGACCTATGGCGCCACCCACCCCCAAAAGATACACATCTATCCCAAGGAAACCTGGGTGTCATAGCTCAAAAAGGCAAAAGCTTCCCGAAGTGTGATGGAGTTTTGTTTAAAATCAACTTTGAACGATCTTGAGTACTGGGTTCCGGAGTGCGATCAGGATTTTCCCATATTATTTGTAGCTTAGGCTGTGGGTGGGTGGTGCCGCTGGGCAAGCGGTCCGCTAACTATTTTACCCTTGCCATTTGCTTACCAACATGCTGGATCAGAAGCTTGCACATGCAAACTTGCTCTTGATGTTGGGTCTTGCAGCAAGTTGCAACCAGGAAGTAGTGCACGAAAAAAGCCTTGGAAAGGCATGGCGAAGGAGTAGAACGATGCAAGATACAATGCAGACATCGTTGGAGGAACGACTACTGCTGATTATGCATCTTTTAACTAGCTGGGTCAGGATGTCCAAAAACTGCTCGTGGTCAGGCAGCCCCGCTTGAAAAAGATCGAAGGACAACCATCCTCTGAGTCTCGACCCGTCACCTATTTAGGCACCTTTCTAATGTGTATTTCATAAGGCTGGCCTTTGTAGTGGTAGTAAGACTCTCTTAAGAGGCCTCTCACGGTGAGCATTCAGCCCGTATTGCGCCTTTTGGTCTGTTGGTTTAGCTGCACTTCCCAATTTGAAACCTGGCCAAGGTGCAAAGTGATGATGCGTGCAGCGCTGAACGCCCTCTTGCAGAGACATGCGGTGAGCAGATGCAGCAAGTATTGATGCTACGGAAGCTTAACACCAAAAGCGAGTACAGAAAATGCTTCCATCAAGTTATGAGAGCTAGCACATGCTAACGGATTTCATCACACTGTCTTGCTTCGCTGAGGGACAGCGATGACTCTGTACTCCAACTACAACTGCTACAAATCCAACAGTGCATGGTTGCCACTTGTGAGCCAGTACAACAAGAGAGGATTTGTGCCCCGTCAGTTAACGATGGCCTTTTCCAATTTCTCACCGCCAGGGCATATCATGGATCCAAACCCATAAAGTGACAATACTTTGGGGACACTCCGCTTACCCTAAGTCTTCAGTAGGGGATGCTGAAGTTCCTCCAGCTTTCTCGCAGGTACTGCAGGCCACTCCAGGCTTCCATAAATCCTGAACCCTTCAGCGTCAGTACTTATGATGCTCGACGTTTTCTGAATATAAAAGGAACCCACAACACCCCCATTAACAAACCCACCAGTCGATCTAGCTAAGGCCATACCGTAAACCCCAACCCAGACCCTTACTCAAAAACCCACAACAGACCCACCGGAAACTCAACCACACGACCTAGATCCATACCCCCTAACACATAGACAAGTCCAGCGAAAAGCCATAGTCATAGTCGTATTTTCTGGGAACGGCATGCCAAGTCATTGCCCACCGTCCATGCTTGGTGAAACTTGCTTGTTGGATTACCAACGGCATAGCGGATCCGATTGTAGAGAAATTTGTCCAACCGAGCACGTGCAAGCTTAGAGAAACCCATCCTTGCCCGGATGCGTTGAAGTCAGGAAGTGGTCTGAACTGCCTTGGGTCCTGACTTGAGTACTGATCTGCTTCGTTATGTAATTTCCTAGGCAATGGCGAGAACACGGGTGGCTCTATGTTGTTGACGGACATGGTAAGCGACCTGTTAAGCAGCGGGTGAGATACCTCATCAAGTCTCGCTTGATGAGCCCAGCCCACCAGCTCACTCATCTGCAGCTTGACCTTCGCCTGCGATGAACGATTTGGGTAGAAAAAGGTGGTTCCGAGCAAATAAATAATCAGGTCCAGTACTGAGGTTTAGCATGCAAGCAGTTGCAGAAGCGTTCGAGATGTTCAAGCTGGAGCAAGCAGACCTATCGCCCGAATTGTGAACCATGCGTATTTTCAGCGAGGCGATTTCGCAGCAATGTCCTCAAGCTTCGGTCGATGCTGCAGCAACCTTGCAGAGTGTCGCTGGCTTGAGCAGAGGCTCCATCTCATCACATACTTTCGCGTTTTCTTGCCGCTGCAGAAAAACTTCTTTTAATTCTCTGCGCTCCAGTGTGCACGTGCCCGCCTCTGTTGGCACCTCGGGCGGTGGGTCCGGAGCTTGGGCGCTGTCTGGACTTGCTGCCTCTGGTGGCCTTGCTAACAGGATCGTTGGATTAAGAGTGCTCTATGTAGCTGAAAGATTACTGAGTACCCTGCACGTCGCTCTGTTCAGGAGCCTGCACAGCCGCCGGGGCACAACGCGTTGCTGCAGCTGTTCCTTCTGCATAATCTCTGCCTCTCTGAACCTCTCGAGCCCTCCTCTCGCCTCTGGGGGAATCGTGTACTCAACCTCGGCTTGGATCAGATCCGGAACCATCGAGGATACAATGGTGCCGGTGTCCAACCTCGGCTGATTCTGTGACTCAAGTCGCTCCGTCACTCTTCAGTTGGAGACGCTTGTATCTCCATGCAAGCTGCAGTCATTGCAGTCTCCTTCGCTTTAAGCCGCCCACCGTGCGGCGCTGCCGAACAGCACCTCGAGGTGGGAGGCCACAAGAGGTACGAGGATATCGGCCTGGAGCCACCAAGCAAGGACGAAAAGAAAAGAAAAAAAAACAGCACCCCTTTCATTTGGAAGCGCAATACGCTTAGGGATGTGACGAAGTGTCTGCAGAGCTTGTGGAACTCTACCGCCTTTGGTGAACCTGGCAGAGATTGAGCCCCAGGAGTCAGGGTAACTCAGGGCAGCATCGCAACTTTCGGGTCAGGATCCCAGCCTGACCGCAGATTTTGCGAGGCCAGGACCGAGCGCAGCAAGTTCACGGAAGCCATGCAACACTCGTAGCCTGCAGCTTCTCATGGTTAGGCCCACGCACTTTCACGGGCCGCTGCTTTTTGCCGTCCTATGGTGCGGTCTGAGATTTCTCACGTGTTTTACGATATCTTTGGGCTCCAGCAACGTGCGACAAATATCAGGCTTGACCCGGTAAAGGGGCTATTTTGCAACCCCATGTGCTTCTCAACGCAATGCTGCGATTGTAACTGGGTGATAATCCTGACTGCCACCGTGAGACAGTGGGTGACGACACTCACCCGGAGCCCATAGAGCGCACACTGTCTCAGTTCGTTGAAGACCTGTCCATCCAAGAATGCTGGTCTTGCTTCTGTGCTCCACCCCTAAGACCCTGCCAACTCTTTGTGGATCTTGTGGAAGCGCTTGTAAGGGCTCGTGTTTCGTACTTGCTAAATGCAGCGCTTTGTAGAGGCATCTCCCTCAAAAGCTCAGCGTAGATTTCCCATTGGAGCAATGCCTGGACAATGTCGTTTGTCAGGACTGCCAGAGGCCGATGTCGAGTAAGTTCCAGAGCCTCGGGCGCACTTCTGGTAGTGTCCACAAATTCGGGGACCCCACCGTAGACCCCCAAAGTCTCTGGTCCTTATTATGGGGGGCCCCCAAAAAGGGACCCTTATTTTTTGGAATGTGCTCACTCAATTGAATGATTTGCGTAGTAAGCCTTGACCCATCTCCCAAGGTGCCTGTGGATGAAGCCAGCCAGACGCCTCGCTGCCGCTGCCTGTAACCAGTAATTCTACTACTAGTAGAAGGATTATATGTATTAGATAGGGTTTTATATCAGTTTACATGGGGCCATATAGGGATGATAGTATAGGGTTGTAATGTGGCTATATACACCATGACACAGTGTCCCTATTGCTAGTATTATTCCTACTGATGTTATCATTATTAGACTATTGTATTACAAAATCAATCAGCCACACTCGCTTAGGGTCTTCCAAGCCGTATCTAGAAGTCCTTGAAGGCTCAGTGCCGCCGTTGAAGTTATTGGATTTTGCTCAGCGAGCTCAAGGTGCTTGCTGGTTGCCGTGTTGTGCATGGGCCAATGGGTCTTGGGCCTCAGTCGCCGGCCGATGCTCCAAGTTTTATCCATGGAAGCTGTAGGCGGGTGCAGGCCCGTGGCGCAGTGGTAAAATAGCTTATCATACTCCGCTAGCGCCTGCCAGGGCTGTAGAAGGTACCCAGTCGTAGCGCCCAAGCTCAGCGTGGAAAGTCAGCAGCGCGCCATCTAGCATCTCCCGAGAGTACTGCTCCATGCGCGCCTGCGTAGCCGAGCTGAGAAAGGGACACAGCCAGTTTGAACCAAGATACAAGATTAAGAGGTGCCGATGCTAGGCCTCGAAAATCCCTGCCACTGCCGGGAAGAAGTGGCCACCTGCCACTTGCTGAAGTCTTTGCCAACAATCCCTCGCACCCTTCCCATCGATTCCTTATTCCCAAGCGGACGGCCTAGCCGCTTCAGCGTGGACGACGCATGGACACACTGTCGAAGGACTGTGGTCAGCTGCGCGGCATCAATCTTTGCCTTAGTGGAGAAATTGCACATTGGTTGGAAGTCAGCAATGACCCAGAAACTTTTCTCGCCACCCGTGGTTCTGTCCAAGCTCAGAGTGCGACTTCCAGAATTAAGATGTCATGTAGCTTAGCGTATGTGGCAAGCCAAGGTGCGCTGAGCGACGTGGTGGGAGCTCTCCCCTTGGCCCATTGACCAATTTGCCGGCAAAGAGAAGTGATATCCAAAGATGCTCTACGTGATTGCTTCCACACCACAAACGCCTGAAGTCAGCAAGACCCCGGCACCACTCTTCGCCTGTGAAGACAAGTAGCACTTGTGCTTGAGCTGGAAGGCATTACATGATGGCGAAGAAGCCCCATCAGCCACCTAAGCAAGTGCATGGGAATCTGCCATGCTGCCGTGGGCCCAGGCCCTATCATCAGCAAAATGCTGGCCAAGGCACGTGACCTGGCCGTTAAGCCATGTCCCCAAGGGACCGTCATCTTGCGGAAACAATGCCTCAGGACAACCCCAGTCCCTGCAGGATGCTGAAAGCTGAAGACTTCATGACTCATCCACACATTCTTCGGGAGTCATCTGCTTGAGACCATTCAACAACGAAATCTTGAATGCGATGCCTTGTACTGCGTGCCAATGTCGTACACATGCCTCGGCTTTTATGCTGGCCGTCTGCAAAGACAAGAAACATTTAAGGAAGCCAAGAGGCGTCCTGAGTAGATCAGCTGCATTCCGTAGAGCTGTCCCCACCTTGATGCTGTCTCTGCTTCGGCAACTTTGGCAAACATCATGAACATCTACGGTCATTGTCGTTGTGTGGGGCTTGGCTGAAGCACGTCTCAAAGTTCTGTCGATGGCTAAGGATCCAGCACTGCCGCGACTGTGGCGCAGGAGCTCCACCTGCTGCTTGTGGCTGTCCAAGAACTTGCTGCGATGCCTCTTCAGGAAGCAATGCTCATCTAAAGCTCCTGCTGCAGTTGCGTTCTATTCGCTGTGGCCTCCGTCAGAAGGCGTCTGGAACTAGCCTCCTCCCCTCTCCCTGAAGGCCAAACTTTTGTCACATACCCCCCGAATTTGATCTGAGGTGGCCCAGCACCCGTCCTACCCGTCCTGATTCCTGCCTACCCGCTGTAAACCCAGCAACCGAAGAATGAGGACGCCTTTGTACACTGGCATTTACTTCAGAGCTGGCATTAGTGTCACGATGACGGCTGCTTCTGCTTACGCAGAGGCACTCGATGAAGAGCTCGCGCAGCTCCTCCTCCGAGTGGCGCTGCACGCGCCGTAGAAAGCCCACGATGCGTACACAGGCAGGCAGGTGTATGTCCTGGGTGGAACTGTTTGATATCATTGCCGTAGTTATGAACGCGTCTAGAAACAGCAAGAACAACAGTGGCAGTGGTGGCGGTGGCGGTAGCAGTTGCAGCTGCCACAGCAGCGGTGGTGGGTGTTGCTGGTGCTGGTGTTGGTGCTGGCACTGGTGCCGGTTTTGCCTGGCTGCGACCTGCTGCTGCTGTGTGTGGCGGCGGTGGCGAGGTGCAAACAACAATCAGCCTGTATCACTAGTGATGAAACCTACAAGTAGCTTGTTGCGAGCTTGCAGAAAACAAACCTCTTGCATAGATCATGGTGCCAGGGGTCGGTTTTCAGCTGCGCAGCCAAGGAATCACGGAGGTTGGCCCTTTGTACAGCCACCTGTCTCAATGAGGTGCAGGTGCGGGTGATGTCTGGGTTCAAGGGAGCTACCAAGGAACAAGGGCCTTGCATGATAAGAGTGACAAAGGTGAGGTGACTGTGCAAGTCATGATCTAGCCTGATCCTTGACGTGCGTCAGAACAGCTATATCTTCGCCACGGGCTTCGTGTGCTTGCAGCAAGCTATTGCAGAAAGCCTTGGCTGTGGCAGTGGCACACTAGATTCCGAGCACGCGGCTGGCGTGAGGAGCCCAAGATGAACAGCTGTTGGCTGTGCCCTTGTAGCGGCCAATAGTCCGAGATGAAACCAACAAGTCTACGCACAAAGCCTTCGCATGGGTACCATATCAGAAAGCTGTTGATGTTGAATGCCGGCCCTTGTCACTGTCATGCGGAGCACCGTTTTCTTGCAGCCAAAGCCACAAGAAGCTCAAGGGACTCTTCATACATCTGGTTGCGGACACACGCATCCAACCTTAGAGATACACAAAGTCTCGAGATCATCACGCGCGCGTGCGCTTCCTTCGCTTGCCAAGTTGCAGCTGAGGTAGCTCCAAAAGCTCCAGCAGTGCCCCATGCTGCGACAGCCTTTTTACACAGCTCAGCACCAGCATGCTTGAAACTGCGCTTGCCCTTCACCCACAGCCGAGCAACACGTTGCGGAGTGCTGCCCGACGTGTCCCAAGGCCTTGACATTGGAAACATCTTTGAAGCTTGTGCCCTTCTGTTTGTCGTCAGCATTTGGAAAGTGTGGTGTGCTGATATCCCCTGCATCTTGCGAAAAACATCACAAAGCAATCTCCCCCATAAAGGCCTGCTGCGGTATCTTGCAACTGCGAAATGGTGTCCTGTCAGCCCAGAAGTGGTGTCAGGGGCAGGAACCCTGGTCATGCTGGTCGCATCGTCCTGGGTGGGCTCCAGAATTTCTGCCATCCTCAGTCTTTGCGAGCTCTGGAGCTGGGCATCAAAATGCTTTCAGGAGCCCTGAGGCCACAGCTCCTGCAGGCTTTGGTGAATGCTGGACAACTCCTGCGGGAGAATGTGGCATAGAAAAATAACAGAGTTCCTTTGACTCCTCGCCACTTTCAAAACATTGACCTCCCTCTGCTCCTGCCGTACTCCCTCGGTGACCTCAGCACTGCCAATGAACGCGCTGTAATTCTGCACAGCGAGCTGCTCCATCTCTCTTTCGCAGCGGTCCTGCAAGCTGCCAACCAAGCTTTCCAAGGCACATCTCTCAGGCCTTGTGGCCTTGGTATATAGTTTGATGCTTGCCGGGACATGGAGACATTGTCCGTCCTTCTCGAGGCGTAGATTGTCAGGCTCACGTGCCAGAGCCTCGTACCTGAGTCGCTGCCGCGCTTTGGATACTACAGCTGCCCAGCAAAGTGCGAAGGAGAACGCAGGCAAAGACAAGTTGCGTGGACGACGTGAGGTGAGGAAAGTACGATCTGGCCACATCGAGCAGCTGAGGGCTCTTCCTCACTGGCTACATTATGCAGCTTGGACCAGAAGAAGAATTCTTTGCTTCCACGCTGCTTCTGCAGCTCCTCGAGCTCCTGGCCAAACACCTGGCGGTGGCTTTTTAACCTCCATCGCAGCCACTCCATCAGCACAAAACCATAGGCCTGCCGCATCAGCTCATCGTCCGCAGTACCATGTCGCAGACGCCAGGCGCGCTGGTAGCCCTCGAGGTCCACAGAGGCCTCATAAAAACACAAGATTTCTGCAATATGCGCTGTGCACATGCCACGCCTTCAATGACAAATGAATAGGCGATAATTCGGGCACTAACGACATCCTATTATGCAGTGTGGAAATGGAATCCTTGCTGACTGTCAGAACGGAGTCTTTAGGACCCTCCTGCGCAATCTCCTGCTTGCGATCTAAATCCAAGCAAAGCCGCAGCCATCGCCGGCTAAGATTTAGCGAGGTCTTCGCATCTCCATGGAGGCCAGGTGTCTTCGCACGCTAAGCTCAACAGCTCGCAATCTCTTGGTTTTGCAGGCTCGTCTTCTAATTAAGTGCTGGCTTGGTTTCCAGAGGCTGTGGGTTGAGGAGCTTGAGCACACTCTGGGGCACTAGATGTGCAACAACCATCGCTCAGTCGTCGCCCACATGGGCACACACCTATTTATGTTGACAGCGCGTGCTCGCCTGTTGTGTGTTCTGCACCTGCTCCGTCATGAATATCTGGCCTACATCATGGATGTGTTCAGGCTGTGCTGGGGGAAGTGGCTCAGAAGCGGTGACACATGGGGCATCAGCCATCTAAACGAGCTGCTGAGCCAGGATCGTTTGCAATCTCCACTCTGCCAGGGTCGAAACATTTTTGGACTCAAATCTCGAAGCCCAACTCCCAGTGCGGAGCCCACTGAACCAGTTTCCAACATCCCAAACATGATGCATTCAATCAATGCCAATGCCCGCAGGTTGGCCTTCTTGGGCTGCGGCAGCGGCTTCGGCCGCAGCAGCTTCAGCAGCGAGCCTTGCCTTTACGCTTTACGCGCGATGACGCTACTGAACTCATCACTCCTCATTACCCTGACCCCCTTCAGTGGATTGATGGTACTTTAAGAGGGAGGTGGAGCTTCGGCACCCAAACACTGCTAAACAGCTACGTAGAGAGTGCTCACTCGACAAGTCAACAAGTCACCTAGCTTTCTTGCCGGCAAACCTCGTTTGACCAAAGAACAATGAAACCTGACAAACATCAAATGCAGATGCAACAAATCAATGTGTTCATTCTTCATGCCCTTTTTGGGATCAACCCAAGTTCGTGCCCGTGCCTCTTCCTCCTGGCGGAGTCTTTCTGCCTGTCCAAACATTCTTGCTGCCGGTCTTGGTACCCTTGTTCTTGGCCCTGCTGCTGTGCTTGCAAAGACCGCTACTTGTAGGTTAACTGCTATCCAGCTTTAGATTCCCTCAGGCCGCAATCGGCTTGGAATTTGGATCGCAAAAGGAGGCGAACCTAAATCTCAAGTCGCAGTCTACAGCCTCAGCCAAGCTGCTTGGCGACCAGGACTAGTAAGCAGAATCCCAACCCAGCAGAGCTGGATGGTGGCTCGCGGGCTTGCATGGGTTGCAGTTTGATTCTCCTGCTGGGCTAAGATTATGAAGCCCTCATCTTGATGAAGTTTGCGGTCATGGTAGTGGGGAAATGATAACAGCAAAAATGGCGCCGTAGAGCGTGCTAAAACAATCCAGGCGCAGGACTTGTTGAGCCCCTGCAATGCTTGAGAGCATCCCTCTGCAGTTAGGACAGGAAGGCAGTTCCTCTCTGTGAAAAGCCAGGATTGCAACTGAAGGCTTCCCGGTCGTGTAGCCTCTTCCTCCAGGCGCTTTTCATGAAGCGCCTTTGCCTCCTCCTTCTCCTCTGGCGTGACCTCCGACGACCAAACGGCTTTAGCTGCATCATGCGCAGCTTGCTTCAGCTCTAAAAGGGGGACTTTTCTTGAGGCATCTGGCCTCCTCACCGTTCAAGGTCTGCAGCTGACCCTGGAAGATCAGGATCTCGAGGCGGATATTTACACCATCCTGGCTGCTGCGCACTGGACTGTCAGTCAGCTGCATGAAGCCAAACATTCTTTGCAGCACTGGCACTGCAGGCACTGCAGGCACTTCTTATCCACTGCAGTCATTGCTTTGCAGCACTTCAACACGCAGTTGCGATGCTCTCTCAAACCAGAAATTGAGGCAGCAGGGGTGGCCTGTTCCTCCACCGGACAGCCCGCAGCACTGAGGCTCCTGTGTTTGGATGCCGAGCTAATCATTTGAGCTTTGTTTGGAACCCTGTCAGCTTGGGTCTTTGACGAAGCCCTGGAACCTGTGACCAGACTGGAGACCTCCTCTTGCTTGAGGCCGATATCTGAAACTTCGTAGTAAAGTTTGCAATGGTTCCTAATTTCAACCTCTGAAAGCAAGTGCAACTCCAACTTTCCGTTGTGTCATGTCCTGAGTGCAGCCATCACCTCCAGGGGTTTGAACGCCTTTACCTGACCATCCATTTCAGGCTTCCGCTTCGCGGGGCTATGGCCTTTGCATGACTTCTGCTTCTCAAGTTGTAGTCAATGCTACAGGCTTGGACATGTCTCAAAAGTTAGAATGGGCGTGGGAACTTCGTTTGAGGCCTGTCTGCTAGGAACACTTTGGGACGGATTCAAAGCTCCCGCCACCTCTGCAAGAGCATTGCCGGCCACATCGAGCGCCTTCAGGGCTGCCTGGCATAAAGAGACTTCTATTAAAGAAGCTGATGCCTGCTTCTACTACTGTCGAAGATTCTGCTGATGGCCGCAATGATCTGAACGGTGAAGAAATGCTGCCAGCAGCTCTCTACCTGACCTCACTTCGTCCCGTGGCCAGCACATGCCGGAAGTGCCATCTCGTGCCAGGGGGCGATCAGCGTTTCAAACTTGTTCTTGGAGATATCTAATGTGGACAGGGACGGAAGCCTGGCAGCCAGCAAACACTGATGAAATTTCTTTTACCCAACAACCCAGAACTACGTACTCTGCTCTCAGCTGTTATTCGATGCAGCTGCCACTGAATGCACGGTAGACCTGTAGACGTCGTTGAGGTCGGCGAGCGCGTTTTCGCTCAACTTGGGCAGGACACAACTTAGGCTGGTCATCTCGGTCCATGCAATTTCCCGACTAGCGGATGTGGGCATCAGGGCCATCTGCGCATCGAGCGATCAGAAACTTCGCAAGTCAGCTGGCATCTATGTCCGTGCCTCCAGCACCTCAAGCTTTGGGCTTTTGTTCAATCCAGCCGCCTCGGAGAAGCTTTGGCAGCACACATGCTTCAAAGACTCCAGCAGCTGGGAGCCGGACAGCAGCTAGCTGGTTAGATGAAAGCCGCAGCGTCTGCAGTGTCTCGTGCCCTTGAAAGTTAGAACACCTGAGAGGCAGGCTTGCAACCACAGTAGCTTGCTGATCCTCTGCCGTGAGCCCAACTCTGGCCGGGCCTTCACACTTAGTACTACCATACTTTAATGAAAACAGCAATGACAGTTATGACAATAACTACTATACTACACCGTGATGATAACAGTAATGGCCGTTCTGACAATAAGTTTTGCTCTTGTTGTTCAGTCTTGTGATTACTCAATAGCATTCTTTGGCCTCAGTAGAACTGCCACCTGCTCAATATGAGAGCGTGCTAGGTAATTGAGGTATGCGATCAGGGCCTAGGCACCCTGACTAGAATCACCTTCGGCCGCAAGACGCAACGCTACCGGGCAGCCAGGTCCCCCGAACAAAGCCTAGGAAGGCCTTCCAACTGCATTCTCTCATTTCTGGCTGCACCAACAGGTTTAGCGACACAGGCCCCGCTTACAAATGGGTTCCTGGCGTTGAAATTTGGTTGAAGCGGAAGTCCGCCCGCCTGACGGTGTTGGTGAGAGTGCCTGCCCTCTTCATGGAGCAGCTGAGCTTCTCATCAAGATTTCATGCCTCAATGCTGGCATGTGAAGCCTTAGCCAGAGCACGAAGTGAGGCACGACCCTAACATAACCCCAATAGAACCCTAATAGAACCCTAACATAACAGCCCGTCCTGGTAAGGTCCCAGAAGGCCAAAAAACGACTAGTCTTGTTATTCTTATTGCTATTGTTGTTCTTGATTGCTATAACCAGTGTTGTTATTGTTATTACTACTTTTATTGTTCCCAGAGGAGAAACCCCATAGCGAGGCCAGCACTGCGGTAGTTCTTTGAGCTGATTGCTGCTCACATCCAGAAACAGCAGGTGCGGAAGCTCCTGTGTGAACCACTATTCCTACTATTACTATTTTTTATTCTCTTACTACTATTACTACTACTATATTATTTGTACTATTCTTCTTACTAGTATTCTCAACATTTGTATTCTTATCACTATTACTATTTTCGCTATTGTTGTGCCGCAATCCAGTTTGCACAATTCCGGAGCCATGCACGGCATCACAGGAACTGCCTGCTCTGTCCAATCCAACTTGGAGATGGCATTTGATCTGGCACGTTACAAGACAGATGCAAGACACCCTAGCATTTCTCTTTTCCTCTGCTCTCCTGCACAATTGGACAGTTGCGAGCCTGGTGCCCCAGTCCTACCTTAACACCATGCTGGCTGCACGACAAGTTGAGTGAGAGCACGTGCTGCAGCTTGCCAATGGGGGCCACATCCTTGCCATGTTGCAGACAAACTTCAGAAGACACATTCACCTAGTCATGCAAGCAGAGGCCTGCGCACCTATGCCATGCTAACTGGTGCATAGGCAAAGGTCCTTGACGCAGTTCTGCGAAAGGTCCAGGTGTCGAAGGAAGGGATACCTTCGTGTAAACATGTCGACGGCCCTCACTGACGTGACAGTTGTGGATTCACATACAAACGGTGTTCTTATTTAGCAGTGCAAAGCTGTATCAGTGCCAGGCTCGGCAAGCAGGCCCAAACCGCCGATCTGCTTGCCAATGCCTCAGCTCTTGGGTAAGAAGCGGCGTGCGAGCATTCCATGGTCATGTTGTAACGGCTCCTCCAGGTACTTCAAGCTGCCTGCTAGAAGTATCAATACATGAGGCGTCAATCTAAGGCCCTAGCAGTCCAAACGCGAATAAACGAAGCCTCCAGATCATGGCATGTAAACATCAGCTCCGTACCGTCATCACTCCCATGCAGCTAGAGACACCTGCCGCAGCACAACCCCGGTGGCCTCCCCCGGCCACCGTCTTGCTGACCTCGGAGAGCTTCATCGCCTGTTTGGGGCGTGCAGGGCCTGCAGGCACCCTGCTGTCGGGGCCTATATAGGGCCTACTACTGCCGCCACGTCCAAGCCGCTAGCATCACGAGCATCAGTTTGTTGGGGCTTACGGAATGTTTAGGAATCGCTTCCAAGATCAATTGAATCTGTCTGATCATCTCGCATCACATTGATCTTTCGCTCTGTCTCTACCACATCTCTCCTCAGCCCTGGCTTCTCAGCTGCTTCACCCAGACAAGGAGAGGTAATATGCTGCAGATTCTCCGGAATAACTCTGGAACGATCGCGATCCGGCGAAACCCTGAAATGTACTTCAAAGGCAATAAGATCCCCCAGCAAGTTGAATTGAAGCTTGCCTCTTGGGACAACTCAACACCATCATCGCCCGCCATGATGCAAGCGCAGCTTGGGAAAGGTTGCCAAGGCAATGGCAGTTGGAAGCCTGAAGGGCTCAGCTACATGTGTGGCCTGCAATTCAGCTCCCCTCCATACGCCATCAGATGTTGACACTGGCTTCACATTGATCTTCCTGCAGAACTTGTATGAGCTACCTGTGAGAGGGAAGTGGCAGCGGCAGAAACAGGATCGACTCAGCCTTATCAATCTAGAGTGTGAACGTGAGCTACGTTCAGATAAGGACTTGCTACTTCCACAAACTTGCATTTGGTGAAGCGGGCAGAGGACGAAACCTCTCAGACGACGCTGCAGCCGAGGAGGGCTCTTGCAGGGGAGGATCCCACTTTGTGGGCTCTCGTTGCGAAAGGTGCCTCCTCGGTGCTTTAAACTCCGTCAAAGTCGCGCTGTGCTTGGACGGTTTGAGAAAACGTCAGGCACCCCCAAACTTGAGGTCTCCGAGCTTTGCGTCTGGTGGATTTGCGATGTGTGGATTTGGGATGTGAGATGCGCTATTCGCCTCAGCAGCTTCAAGGCTTGGATGTTCCACAGGGGCGTGTCCAGAAGAGCGATGTTCCTTAGACAAAGCCGGAGCAGACAATACAGACCCAAGCACATCTTGAGCACAAATGTTGTCTTGTTCATGACTGCCGCAGCTAATTACGCTTTAAGAGCAAAGGCTGTGCAGGGAAACCGGTTCGTTCGCTTGCTTCTGAAAGGAAGGGCTGGGCCAACCGTTGGCAAGGTGCAGCAAACCTTCAACGAACTCCGCCTGCGTCAGGTAGTTGTTTTCATCCACATCCAAGATGTCGAAGAGGTCAAACACGTCATCCTGAACATGTCTTCTTACAATCGTGCACCATCAAAAACGGCAACAGCCAACACCTCCGCCGCAAACGCAACCACCACTGCCGCTGCTATGCCGCCACAACCATCATAAACTGAAAAACATCATCGACAACAACAGCAGTAGCAGCCGCCGCTGCCACGACCAACACCCAGGGCGGCACATCCAAGCCGGGGCCTGAAATCCAGCGTTTACACAGGCGGTGTCCCCAGTTTACCAGTTCTTTGCGACTTGCAAGATCCTTGACTATGACATGGCCGGTGCTCAGATGAACGGCTTGAGCGGCTCTGTTCTGATTGCGGCAGAGGACGAGAAGCAGGCGGACGCGCTGTTGCAGATGCTCTGGAGCGCAGGGGCCGACTATTTGGCTTGCGTTCTGTGGAGATCTTCTGAGGGGACCCTCGTGGCAGAAGCTGATGCAGGTTGAGGCCGTCAGCTGTCGGGACTACACAAAGATCGATGGTCCTTCGCGGGCATTGCAACATGAGCCAAGACTCCGAAAACGGTGCCGACTGTTCTGGCTACAAGTAGTTCCAAGGTCAGGGCGATCTTTGCCAGGGCTTTCTCATGAAGGCTTCCTCTACACCAAAGTGGCAATTGAGACTTTGGCTGAAGAGATGCCGGCGCAGATGCTTGCAAGAGCCCAGGACATGAGCCCCAAGTCCGGCGCACTCCTTGGTGTTCCTTGGGGGCGCGGGCCAAGGACGGCAAGAAGCGAGGTGATGGCAGGCACTCTCCACCCAAGGGAAGGTCATGACAAGCCTGAGGCCAAAACAGGATCGGAGGACCAGGCTGGGGTTCGATCAAGAAAGCAGCAGTTACCGGGAAGCAGCATGCAGTCCCGGAGGGCGAGGCGGTGAACAAAGTGACTGGCGACGGAAACTGTTTCCTTAGCAGCTCGACGACATTGATGACTAGGTGAAGCACACGGTGGAGAATGGCAAGCAAGCGTACGTCGCGGCGAAGACCTACAAAGTTGCCATTTGCATTCACCCATCCCCTGTGGGCCTGTCGCCGGCGGCCTACAACTCCAGTGCCAAGGAGAAGCTGGCGGTGTGGCCTGTTTTGATTGTTTGCACCCACTATTGCCCACTCCATGGAAACCACCTCCCACAGCCCATCACCAACATGGCGAGTGGTTACGGAAGGGGGGATGCCTCCTGCAAAATGCGCTGAGTAGTTCCAGCAAGCTTCCTGCTCAGATCAGACGACTGCCCAGGGCGAGCGAACAGCTGTCATCATCCTGCTGGAGAGGCGAGGCCGCCGTATGGGCGTGGGGTGCGATCCAGAGCCAGATGGATGCCACTCGCTTTGCGGTCTTGATGCAACGCACCAGCCAGCTTCGGAGCAGTGCTTGGAGGCCACAGGTCGGGAAATGCATGGACTTTGTGGCACTTTCAGCTTAGTCATGCCTCTTGTCTGAGGGCGGGGGTCAACATCTTTGATGGGCACTTCCGCAGCATCTCCAAGCAACAAGCCCAGATTACCCCCAAGCAAGAAACTCAGACTGTCAAAGGATCATCATCCTACGACAGGGCGAGGCGCGATAGGCAGCTTATCCAGCAACGATGGCGGCAGCAGCTGCAAAGCATTGTTTTGCAGCTCCTCTCGCGTGATACCTCTGGGGGTTGGAGACATAATGCGGCTAACTCCCAAGGTAGGCTGTGCAAAAGAAACAGTGCTGGTACTGGTACTGCTGGAAAATCTAGTTCGCTTGGTCTTGTTCTTGCAGAGGTTCTGTTCCATCTAAGTGCAATTCAATGACAGTTCTGAGTAGGCCAGTGCTCCTGGCCCCTCGCGGTAATTGCAAGACACGTCATGGCAAGTCAAGATGCGGCCGCTGCGGTCTATATCCAAAGTGATGAAGGTGTCCAGGAGCATTGGCAGAGACTCCCGAATCTTCCTTGGCCACAGCTTTGGACTCAGCTCAAGGTTGGGTGTCAGGGTTGAGCCTTATTCTTCAGGACTAGGATGCTTCAATTGAGGCATCAAGTTAAATCCAAGTTGAGAGTTCAGGTTGGCTGAAGCGACTTACAAGATTTTTCATGGTTAGCAAAACAAGGGAATATGCAAGTTCATGGCATTCGCGTAATTGACCCTAACACGAAGAAGCCTGACTTGTGGAGGTGTGACCAGAAGGTGCCTCATGACCTCCTCTGTCCTCTCCTTTGACATCTTTACCAGCCCAAGATGAATCTGAATCTTAAGCAGGTTCCTAACATCAGGGATCAGAGCAATTTGAAAAGCTCCGAAGCACATGCACTCTGGCCCAGCGTCTCCTTCACCTCCATCCTCTCCTCTTCTCGCTTTTCTGCAGAGGATTCCATGGCTCCTGCTTGCAAGTTGAACCCCAGGAGACAAACGAAAATAATCTGCATGCGCGCTGTCAGACATACAAAAGCTTATGTTAGGCTTGTGCAAGCCTAAACCAACGGCCTTCAATGATGACGGCCGTAATGAGATTCATCAGCCCGATTGACACAAAGATCAGGATGGACGCGAAATAGACCTGCCCAGGACCAGTCTGGAAGTTGCAGTTCCATGTGCTTCGTCAAACTACAAGCAGAGACAGCCGAGGCACTGCCAAGTAAGGCTTCTTCATGATCAAAGGCGAGTACACGGCTGCAATAGAATCCAAGGTCACAAACTGCATCAACGTCAGGCTTGCTCTGGGCAGACTGTTGAAGTAAACTCGCACAATCCTTAGCAGGGCACTTGATGCTGCGAGGGAGTTCTGTGCAGCAGTTGCTGATCACTAGAAGCCAGGAGTTTGCACCTCGTACAATATGCCTAAATTTCTGAGTGCCAGGACCGCGAGCTGTTGGCTGTGCGGAGACTTCAGAATACTCGAACATTCTCGTGACAAGGCTGCATCCTGCCAGGAGTCTCACTTGTCTCGGGATCGGCCAAGATGTTCTCATCCTGCACAGACTTACGAGACAAGACTTGGTTATCTCCCGCAAGGAGCCGCAGCACCTCCCGTAAAAGGCCTTGGTGATGATTTCCACTGCAACACAGGCAAAGATGTAGAGGGTGAAGGATATCAAGGCTGTTGCGGACATCACTGTTCGCCCAGCCGACAGCAGCGCATATACCAAGTGCCATACCTAGAACATTCCAAGACAAATCGTTGCAAAGACTGGTGAAAAGGCAGTTCGGACCCTTCCTGATTTCATAAGCAAACGGGCACAGTGACAGCGGTTGTTGATGGGTCTAGGTGCCACTTTGAAGTGCTCGAACATGCGCAGGGCCTTGGAAATTGCAGCGCCCACACACTAGGCAAGGCCACACAATTCACAACTCAGCCGAGCCAGCCGCACGAACCAGTCGGAGGAGACGGAGACCACGAACTATAAGAATCTTCCTTAGCTGTGCGTCTCTGCAACTGCTCATTCAGTTGACCTGTCCTAGATTGTGAACACTGCTTTCTCCTAAACCCAGGCAACTGTGGATCGCAACCTCACTGCAGGGAACTGCTGCACTGTTTATTGGTGGCCAAGCGGCTCGAATCCATCCTAACCAATGCAACAACGCACGCATGCACCCATACCACTGCAAACTTGTACAAGCATGATGTCATGCGTGCAAAGCTGTACGTTTTTAGGCATATCATTTGCGTGAGGCTGCCATGTTGCGAGCTTGTAGCCATCCATATGTGCTGCCAGAGATTCCACGCTCAGTGGAGAATTTGGTCCAAGCAGTTTCAGCAAAACTGCCAGCACACCCACTGTCACCAGAAAGAAGTCCAGAAGAAACCAAACATTGCAGAAAACTGCACAGCCTCAGCATCTGCAGGACGACTCAACCACAACAAACCTATGATGTAAGAAATCAAGCCTTGGTGAGTAAGCCCTAGAGCGTTTAGGGGTGCTGCTTGGGCGGGCTTCACCAATGTCGGTCGTTTATGGCCACTGCTTCAGAACCCGGCTCGCTGGGCTGTCACATCCCTGCGTATCCCAAGCAGAGAAAATCAGCGGAAGCCAAAGCAGTATTGCTGTGCTGTGTCCATGCAGCAGTGGAATTTTGCAAAGTTTATATCAGCCTTGTTGCTACAGTCTCGTGAGGCTTCACAAAGCACAACGTTACTTGGCTGAAGACAGCCACCCCAACTTTAATAGATGCCAAGACCAGGAAGCCTCCTGCCAGGAACCGCACCAGGAGCTCCAGCGAGTAGATCGCGAGGAAAATTCCTGGGAGCACACAATGCAACAGGAAAACGTAAGAAAAAAACGTCAGACGTGTACGCAGGTACACGTACGAGCGGAAACACCCGCATGGATACGCATGCGTATTGTAATTAAACGACTACTGCTTCCATAGTGTGTATGGATAACTCATACAAAGTGAGATCAGACAAGGCAGGCCACAACCCATTGAGCATTGAATTGGGGACAAGTTCTCGTCGCTGTTCCTCACACCTCTTTTGAGAGTCCGTATGATGTAAATTTCAAACTCTTCTGAGTACAATCCGGTCTGATATGCCGATTTTTCACATGTCAAGGCAAGACTCTCTCCATGGTGTCCAAGATGATAAGAGATGCTGCATCTTGAGACAGCGATAGCTGGGCCTTCCAGCATGCGGACACATGGAAAGACCCTGACTTTCTTCCCCAAACATGCTCGAGACTCATCCGCTAGAAACTGGGATCACTTCGCGGGAGCACGGGAGCCTCGAGTCCGATCGTCAACAGGTTGATAAAGATGATTGCGCCCGTCCCCTTGGAGCGCAAAGGAGATTCATGTAATTCACAACGAGTCCTCCTAATGCTTCGGACATAGGATAGACGCCATGGTCTTCATGGCTGGCATCGTCGTCGCCGCTGCCGCAGGAAAACAGCAGCACAGCAGCGGCGGCGGCAGCAGCAGCAAAAGCAGCAACAACAGAAACATAGACCTAGACACAGCAGCAAAGCAGTGGTGGCGGCGGCCACCGCCACCTCCACCACCGCCATCGCCACTGCCACAACTGCCGCCACCACCACCGATGCCACCCAGTGACACATCACGTTTGGAGACGAGGAAGGTAGGAAGGAGGTGAGTGGCGCGGAAATTACGGCGGCGGCGATTGGGACGTTGGCGGAAGAGACGATGTTGGTGGTTGATATGGCTACAGGCAGCAGAAGGAGCAGCAAAACTGCCGCAAAGGTTGTGGAATGATCAAGCAACCAAACAATGTGGCGTTTAAGCAGGCCAGTGTCCATCTCAAACCACCTGTTTGCCACGATCTGCTCTGACAGACGACACGGCCAGGCTGATCCGTGCTCCTCTTGATCATGAGCATGCTCCTCCGCCGCCTCAAAACAGCGCACTGCAGGCAATTGCCAAGGCAGCTCATCTGACAAAGCCCCCGTGCCTGTATCGCATCCTCAAAGACTTCGTTGATCACCTGGATCAACTGCCAGCTGGATTAAACAACAAGCGGTTCAAAACAAAGTCGACATACAAGGCTCGAGATGGACACTGCTCATAGATACCCTACACATGTCCAGTGCTGAGATTCTTTGTGCAGAGCAAGGCCTTTCGCAGGGGCCCAGGAGATGCCCTGAAGTTCTGCACGGTGGAGATGCGAATCTTGCGAACAGAGATCTCGGGCTGCACTGGCACCGGACCACCATCAACTTGGTAGCGTGATATGAAGAGCATTTCAACAACTGCCTCTTGCGGCACGGTTGAAAGGACATGAAATCGCTGTAGCAGGGCACATTTGCTGACATGCTGCTCGTTTCCGCGTTGTTGTCGTTGAATTCGACCTCCTGGAAAACCCTTGATTCGTGTGAGGCAGTATCCACTCGATCAATGTCCTCGAGGAAAATGTCGCACCTGCGATGACATGTCTGCTGACACTCGCTGGGAAAGCGTCTACTGCTACATTGGCTTCAGGTTGGTCTCTGAATCAGGGGCCAGCGGGACACTTCCCAAGGCAGTCGTGATCTGAGCGTGGAGTCTTCAGGTTTATGAGTTGCTGACATGGCCAGACCCAAGGCACAGATCTCCATCTGCAGGCTCCGGTTTCGTGGGTCTGGGCTGCCCACTTGGCTTCGGCGGCAACTTTGGCAGCTTTGGCTCCAGGGCACCAAGATTATCCAGCCGCGTCAGCAAGGAAGCAACATCATCTCTCCTGAGAAGATAAAGTACACCAAGGTGCTTTGGCACCTATGGTGCCGCAGAAACCCTTTGCCGTCAAGCTGCCAGAATCGATGCTCCTCTTTCAGAGCTTCGATGCTTTGCAGAGAGTGCTGATGCTGCTGAATCAGCTCATCTAGGGCCGGCTTCAGCCAGCCCTCCATGGCGACAAAGGAGCCGAGGATAGCCGAGGTATTTGAGGCGATCTTTGCAAACAGTTTGCAAGTTGGGCGGCGCTGGCCGCACAGCTCCTGTGTGATCTATCTTTGGAAGCTCTAACAAGATTCTCTATTTGTGCCGGGAGTGTTGCGTTCAATATAGCTTGTGGGAAGACTGAGAGGCGTCTAATCCACTGGGGCAGCTCAGGTGCTGCGGACGATACCAACGCGCGTGCAGCAATTGCAAGCGTCTTGTTGACTACGTAGCCAGTTGCGCGTAGACATCCAACACAAGTATGTTATGGCAGATCATAATGAATGACTCTAAATGCTGTTAAGCAGTGGTGCAGCTGCGAGTAGCAGCACAGACTCAGACCCATGATCATCATCGACAGTTGTCTTTGTCAAGATACATTCATTGATCATCACGCTGATGATGCCATCTTTGGGCAAGACAACTAAGCTCATGCCATTTTAAATGACTCAGGTTCACAAGCCAGGGCTGCTTCTCAGGATGCAGCCAGCTGTGACTGGTACCGTCGCAAACCAGCAAACTCGGTGAGAGGCGGCTTCCCGCAGGCTCCGCCTGTGAGGCATGCCTCTCCCTGATTGATTGCATAGAGCTCAAACTTTGCAACACCAGCTCGCTGGAATGCAGCTGCTATGCGCTCTGAAGGAATGCTTGCTGGCAAGCAGCCATCTTTGGATACGAGCAGTGAGCCCGTGTAGCTCTGGCCAACCCTCGCGGCAGCACCCGCGTAGTGTAACACTGCCCAGCTGAGGCCATCATCCGCGTCCACAATCCGCCAGTACTCTTGCAGGGAGATTCCGTTGTCCTCGGTGCTCAAATTGAAGCTGCCAGGCAAGTCACCCGGTAGGACTCGGTAGTGACGCTTGCGCCAGACCTCGCGTCCATCAAGCGTAACAACCTTGAAGACAGGATCGTACCAGCCTCGATTCCCGCGCGGATCTCTGTACCAACTGTTAAACTGGCAGGGAAAATAGTCGTAGGCCGGATTCTGTCCCAGCACTGGCCTCCAGGAGCAGCTTGCAGGATCATCCGACCAATGGCCCTCCATGATCTCCCAGGCCAATTCCAGACTCAGCTGCTTCCCGCGGAAATCGCTCAGCGGATCAAATTGTATGTCGGGAATGCGAGCCTCGCAGTCGAAAACGCCGCGCCGCTCGAAACAACGCACCAGGCTGGCAAGGGGTGCGGACTCGTGGCTCACTGTGCAACGGTACATTTGAGTCTGGTCACGGACATCGCAGCCACTTTGACAAGATAAGCAGGCCCGAGCTTCTGAATCCAGACCTGCTGAAATTGCCTGTGATAGGCACTCTGTGCAAAGCGTAAACACCTTATCCAGGGTGTCTATTTGGGGCTCCTGCGCCACAAACTCCACCGGCATGACCGCAAAGTGCACAGCAAAAAGAAGCGCGTAGAGGCAGTCCTGGCTTTACAGCTACGTCGCCTACTCAACAGCAAAGCTGCTTAAGCTTGGACTATCACCTGTTTGGTGATCAACTGTTGTTGCCCACATGAGCTGCAACGAGTATACTGCCGCCTGCTCAATTCTTACCCGCATTCATTTGGCTTCAAGCACTGTCAGCTCATATGCTCATGTGGCACAGGACGACAACTGGCTTTAAGCCCTGCAGAGTACACACGCTTGACATAACTGACCCCGTCACCGCCTCCGAGGTCTGCCTGGACCAAAGCTCGATGCATCGCTCCAACACTTCGTTGGCGCTACGACCAGTGCTCTGCCGTGGAACAAGGCGCGCGAGTGAGCTGACTCCATCGGGCGATGACAGAACCAAGAGATTTTCAAAGGACGAGAGCAGCTCGCAGGTGGTCCTGCAAAACCAATTGACACGCTCAGAACAAGCTTCTACTAAATCTTGAAGAAGCTAAGATGAGAGTTCAGAGAAGCGTCCTTGGGACATTGATGCAGGCGCACAAGCTTGCTTTGCCCAAGTCATCTGGCACCATCTCGGGCTCCAAGACAAGGCGGACCTCGAGACCCGGGACGGCGCCGCGGAGCTTTGCAGAAAGGTGGTTCACGGCCTCGGTCCACTTGGCCGGGGAATGGAACCCCAGGCCATCGGCCATGATCTCTGTGCCAGGCTCACCCCAAGGGCAAAACCCCTCACCCAGCACCAGAAGAACTTCAGAAGCCTCTGCATGCGCTTCTGCTTTGCCAACAGCTCGGCGACAACCACGCTTCCTGGCAGCTCTTGCAAGCCTTCGCAGGCACAAGCCCACACCCACGATGGGGAAAGACCTGAAGGACTTCTTAGAATCCCAGGCCCAGGCAGTGCTCCCAGTGCTCCGAGCGCTCCGAAGCCATGGGTGTGGCTTTGGAGCCGCCAATACCACTTTCAACCCTGTCAAGGGCTCAAGCTCACGTGGGACGGCGCCGAGGGCGGCCATCTTTACAGCTGATTCAAATGATTTGTCTATTTTGGTGAACCATCCGAAAGCGAGGGACGAGTCGGAGTGTCCGCACCGCCCCTAAATCCCAAATCCTTTGCCAACGATATTCCGAATGGAGAATGATAGTCTGCTGCCTGCCCATAAAGATATCGTTCAATTATAAAGCCCCAGTGGCCAAAGATGTTCAGAGTGAATGATGACAGCCGATAGCTCATGGGATCTAGTGCTACTGGCATGGATTTGACGTTGTTGCAATATCGCATTGCTCGGGCAATGAAGGCAAGAAATCCTGAGCATGGAAGGCTGCAGCTGCCATGCGTCCTCCTTTCAATGATCCATGGTGCTCACAGCAATTAATCCAAGTTTAATGTGTCAAATGCACCATGTCTAAATTCAGTGCCCTGACCCAGCCCTTTGCCCTACCCTCACCTCCAAGCCCCATCCCAGGATCTAAGCCCAGAAGGGGAATCAGCTCATATCATCCACATTAGTAGCGTAGAAGCTGGGGGCGAAACTGGCAGCGTTTTTTTGAGGCTTACACCTTGGGGAAGCCTGCTTAACAGGGCACAGGTGTGTGGGCTTCAGCCCAATCACCAGGCGGCACGTTAACACAGCTGCGCCTGAGAGATATCCTGCATGCCTGGCTAGTTGAGAAACTTGGGTGTGGCAATGTTGTATGAGCTATAGTCTAAACTCGTAGTATCTCCCTTAATCAGCCCTCCCCTATATGACCCATTTTAAGGAGTTTAGACTAAAGCTCGTATGGCCCTCAGTCTTACGAAGTCAGCAAGACTGGAGGCAACCAGATCCGCAGGACCTCTCCCAGTTTAGACTTTGCGCAGCTTCAGACTGCTACTGACTTCTGGGACCATTTGGGCTGATTTCGTGCAGACTTTTGAGACCATTACAAGGATTACTGTCATGCTGACCACGATTCCCCTGTATTATGTTGTCTACTATGTCTACTGAACCTTGGTTAGATACTTAGCCGTCTTCATGGGGAGCTGCCAGCTCAGTGAACCTCGAAGTCGAAGGTGGGAGGGGCATCCAGGCCTGACCTTTGCAGGAGCGGCGGATGTCAGAACTAAGACCGTCTGCTGGAACTACAATTGCTAGCAAGGCAAGTCTTGCAAAGCATAAGGATAAGAGCTGTTGCTGCACAAGAAGGGCCTACTTCCGTCAGCAATCTCTATCACAATTCGACTGTGACGAGGACACCGGCACACTACGCGAATGCATGTGCGATTCGACACGGGCATGCATCCCCATCAACGCAAGTGCTTTGAAGAGCTGAAGATACAATCGCTACCAACATGTACCATGAAAAATCAATCCGTCGCCGCCGTCCCGTCCCACAATAATGTCAAGAGGGAGGCGAACGAGGCTGAGCTTGCCGAAAGGTACCGTCTCGACAGAACACCACTAAACTGCAACATCATACCTTCCTAAGCATTAAAACCAAATCCCTTGTGAGAAGCTCCCTAGTCTTCCAGACCTAAACCCAAAGCAAAGCCAGGAAACCTTGAAGTCCATCCACAAAACTCACAAGCTTCCAAACAGAGACATTCTGAGGCGATGGCTGCTCCCGGATCTTTTCCAGGAGCTCCTGATCTTTATTCCGCCGGCTCGTTACCGTAATGCAGTTTCGGGGGCTTCAGGGATAATGGAAAAGAAAATGGAAAATTCAGGGATCATAGGGGTTATGTTGGGGTTATATAGGGGTTATAATCATAGGGATAATGGAAAAGAAAATGGAAGCTACTATATTAGGGTTGGGGCTTGGCGTTCAACATCTATGCGCAATTTGCGAATCTCTCAAGCTGACATGGATTATTGCCATGAGCCCGCGCAAGACAAACCTAACAGCCAAGGGTGATCGCGCAGATGATAGAAAACTTTTTTCATGATAGCAGCATCGCTGGAGCAAGGTCTCCTGGTATCCCGAAATAAAGATGGCAAGGTTCGAGGGACAAAACATCTTTGCATCATCCTGGACCCATTCGTCATCCCTTCTTGGTGTCCAGCAGGATCCAGCATGAATACCCCACTAAAACAAGGAATGGGTCTCTGTAGTCATCCCTATGACTAATAACCCAACAGCTCCCCTGCCAACAGTAGGGCAAGTCTTTGTCCGCGTCTCCTCCAAGTTCTTGGCCACAGACTTCGCCACAGAACACTGCCTGTGGATCTCATCCAGGCCTGCCCAGGCTGCCATGATGAACCGTCACTGCACAGTACAGGAAAATGTCCATGATGTCCTTTCTACTGATTATCTCCTGTCAAACTTATGAACAGAGCTCATGCCAGGAGCCCGGCGGACTCGGGCTGCCTCCTCAAGGCCGCGCCTCAAAGCAAGTTCCAGTGAAGCATCAGGCTGCAAGCGATTAGATCTCTGCCATCTACGCGCCAGAGAAGAGACTGGATCAAAACGGGTTTCAGGTGGGCATGTTGAGCCAACACAAGACTCGGAGAGGGAGGTAGGGAGAGGGGAGAGAGAGAGAGAGAGTCATGTCCTGCGAAATATCCGTGATTTGTTGCGGCGTCTCGCCCACTCTGGTTCGTTTCTGCCAGGCGTTCGCAGACCTTTGATGCAGAAAGGTTGCCAAGCCTTTCACAAGCCGCAAATTTGCAACTTGCCGTCATATATCCAATGTCCTAGTACACCAGACCTTGTCATTTTCTAGAGCTATCGATGCCATGCGTTAGTTCACTCTTCTTTTCGCACAGTACGATGACGCAAGCGCTCTCTGCCAGAGGTTGAGTCGGAGATAACTGAGTCAAGGACATTTGAGTTTCGAGAAGATCGCCGACCCTCTCTGGCTCTGCTTCCTGCAGACAGATATGCACAGCTTTCGCTCTCAAAAGAACATGCAGTATGCTTGACGTGAAGCTCCGGCATCCTCCAGGGCTAATCGGTCGCCCTCACCTGCCCAAATGCAACCAGCAAAGAGGCCCGGGTAGGTCCGGGTATCAGCACAAGATGCGGGTGGTCTCAGCGGGCCTTGGACGGTGGTGTCCGCAGGGAGAGCCTTCAGCAAAAGCTTTTCCAGCTTTTCTGCCTGGCAGTTCAGACATGGGCCAGTGCTTCATCCACATCTCTGTGTCCCAAACTGCACCCTGGCACCTTCTTTTTCGCGATCAGAAGTCCTCTGGCCGTTGCCTCTGCAGATGCTACTGACTGCAGATGATGTGCTTGAAAAGATCTCTACAAACTTTATCAAGCAGAAATTCGACTGAGAACGCATGGCCAACGCCAACATCTCTTGCACATTGGGGACTTTGTCATGTCCTCTTTCCTCCTTTCTCGGGGACACTCCTGAATGTCAGAGGTGAACGTTTCCTTGCCTCACCCTTCACTTCAGTCATGCCTGCCAGCACATGGCTAACTACAAACAATGACCGGCAACGGGGATGCCGCGGGTTTCTCTCATGCCTGGTCAGCGTGAAATCTAATGAATCTAATGCATGGCCAGCCTCTGGTGAACTCAGAGACACTGAGCTCTCCTTCACCATCTGCATCAAGCACCTGTTTTGCTCAGCTGCAACTTTGTTCGGAAGCGCTTGCTCAGATCAGCTGCTGCGCCTTGAACAGCCGCTTGGCCTCGTCTTCATCAAACCCCAAGAGGAGGAACTTGTCCCTGCGAGTGGGGACGCGTAGTGCAGGTCGGGTAAGCTTTCCAACCATGCGCTTCAGCGATGCGAGTTACGCTTCGTCTTTCCTTTTTACCTTTCCAATCCCAAGAGGCCTGCATTCCGGGATCTGGAAGGCAGCATCGAACTCCTCGGTGGTGACCTGCAAGTTGCTACACTGTACATCGTTCAGAGCGGCCAACTGTCTGAGAGGCCAACTTGCCCACTTCCGTCAGCGTCAAGTCTCAAGAATAGGTTTTTCAGCTCCTTGGAATCTGCAAGCCGAGAAAGAAGCTGGAATCAGCACTCCCCATGTCCGGGTACAACAAATGAGCCCGCGACTTTCAGAGTCCTTTTTTCCTCTGCTCGCAACTCTTTGGCCATTTCGGCGGCATTCTCCTGATGAGCAGCACAGACCCTTGCTAAAGCACCCTGGCTTGCAACATACAAAGCTCTTTGAACCATCATTTCAGATCTCGAAAGCCATGATCGTACTAGGTCTACCTAGTCCTAAACCCTAAACCCCTGTATCATACCAGCGTCCATTTCATGTTCCATGTGCATTTCCATTTTACCCGCAAGTATTCCTGAATATTTCCCTATCTAAACCCTACAACTCCAAGCTACAAGTGCAATTCCAAGGGTTCAACTTTGATTGTAGGCAGAATGCGAGCCTGCGTCATGGACTGGGCCTTCTCACAAATGACAGCGGTGACCTTGCAATTTTGGGTTGGGGCTCCTCTCCCAAACGAGTTGCGCCATCTTTTCCAAGCAAAATGTTGTTTGCTGGGGTGCCAGCCAAGTTCAGTATGACATATGCTGAAATGGCCATGTAGAGGAACAGGAACACCCAAATGAATGGCTGCTTCACCATCAGCTCCTCCCGGTCTGTAGCACTTTCAGAGACTCACAGACTGCAGCGCTGCTGGCCGGTTGACACATGCGTGCAAGCACGCCTGAAATCTTAAATTTTGCGCTCCTCGGTGACATTGATGGCATTGTCGAAGAAAATGAAGCGAGTCATGCCCAAGCAGGCCTGCACCCTTGGAAAGTTGAGGTTTCCAAATGTGCAAAGCTCATCTCAAGCTTCCAGTCTTTAACGCACTTGTCGCATGACAATCGTGGACTGTACTCCTGTGTCCAGATCTGAAGTCTGAGGTGCTGGCAGCCCGCTCTGGAAGTTCCATGCAGCTGTTCCTGCCAGCAGCAACGCCATCCCCTTACACGGAACGCCATCCGCCCCAATGGTACACACTGCACACTCGGATTGAACTATCTGACCATGCTGTGGGCTGATGGTCTCAAATTGTCCCGAATATAAGGTGCTGAACTAGGCTCCACCCCAGATCGAGAATGACATTGACTAGGCCATGCGGTTAAGTAGTTTTTTCGAGAGATAAGTACGTACAGAATTACGAGGCAGGCAAAGTATGCTGCAGCAGTCAAGCTGCAAGATCAAAAATGCAGAATGTACATGTCCTTTGGGAGCTTGTCCCCAAGGCTCGAAGTTGCCGATTAGTTCTATCGCCAGGATGCCAAACCTTGGCTTGCTTACGCTGTACAGCAATGCAATTTCACTCTGCTTCTGATTCTGCTTATACATACTTTACTTGCCCTGCATGCAAGGCTATCACATGTGACTCATGTGACTATAACATGCTTGGCCGCCTCAGCTGAGGTCAACATGCTGCTCATGTAAGCCTGCTCTGCTTCAGCACTTGCTGAGTCGCGAACAGCAGGTCCACCATTGCTAGCAGAGCTACGCAGGCAGCCAGCGTGGTAGCTGTGCCCAGAATTCCAGCGAGCAGCATCTGCCAACGGAAACGTAAAAGCGCGTCATGGTTATGGTCTTAGCCACTTCTTCGGCTGCGAACAGAGTGCGCTCCGGCCTTAAAGCTCTCGAAAGTCTTCAAGAAGGTAAAGAAGCGAAGCGTCTGCAAAGGAGCACCATTACAACATGCCTTCCTGCAAATATGTTGCATGTAACACTTAGGATGAAGATTGGCGCACCCGCATGCTTCTGAGCACGTTCAAGGACTGTGTGATCCTTGGTTGCCACGCCCCGATGCGGGAGGTGTTGCGGTCAATGCCTTTCATGCGGCCTGCAGGCCTTCTCCTGCACATCTGAAATCTGAACCTCGTTTGCACTAAGCTAGCTGCGGGCTCCGCTGAACCTGAAAAGCAAGGCATACCTTTCTACTTGACTCAGCCCGGCTGTGCCACTACTGAGCCCCAGGCATCTTGAACAGCTAAAGGAATCACCCACCTCGACTGGTTGGCAGCCATGTGGTGAAATCTGTACCCGCCAATGCTATGCAATCTGGGACCATTGTGCAGCTAAGTCACCCAAGCAGCACGCCACAAACCCAGACGATGAGCGTGTCAAAGACGTGCTGACAGACACTGCTGGATTACGTATCTTGCAATGTCCAAAAACCGTGGGCACTGTAGGGCTGTTTTCTGGGAATTTCATTTAGACTATGACTATAGGACATAGGCTGATATAGGATCACTAAAGATGGAATTCGGTGGCAACTCCTTGACTACAACTGTAGTAAGCAAGTGCAGCAAGTGCTCTGTGACCTCAGCCTTCACCGGCACGAAGTATGCCTTGCCATCTTTCAGAACACCTCAGGTCAGGGAGTCTGGGAAGAACTAATGACTGTCTATTACTATCTAGTGTATCAGAAAACTTGCAACAATACTAATGATTTGATAGTGATCAGACTACTAAAGAAAGGTCCCATGAAACGTAATGCCACTCCGTGGACAAGCAAGCTGTTAGCTGAGATGTAGACGCAAGACCCACTCAGCCAAGAAGAGGAATACGAACACGTTGTTCATGACTCCATAAAAATCCTGGCCACCGAATTTGGGCTGGATATTGGAAGGTGACAAGCGTAAATGGAAACAGAAGTCGCGGTGAGGATTCGGGGATCCTTCCCACATCTCGAAAGCGCAGAAAGGAGAAGGACTTTCAAGAATCTATTTATGCCTTCTATATCAAGAACCATCAAACTTGGTGGCAGCACCTTCGTAGCTGCCTGGAACGATGATACTCTCACGAGCCACGAGCCACTGCCGCCCTTCAATCTGCAAGCTCGGGTCGCTGCCTCGCAACTTGTGAAGCAGGCTGCATCTGCACCTGAGCTGCCATAAGGTGCAGTTTCTGATATGGAGTTTGCAGCAACACCCCACCAAGGGCAGTAAACCAAACCCACTTCAAATGTGACCCGCAATGGAGCAGAAGGGCTGAGGCGCTTATGACATGCTCTGAGGGCGCAGACCCAGGAAGACCATGCAAAGGATGATGGAAGCCATGCTACAAGCCTGCAATCTAGCAAAGCTGCCAGCGGTCCATTGGTCACAGTATGGTTGCAGCTGAGGCATTCTACTAGTCCCTGCCTCGAAGCCGTTGCTGTTCACAATTCGATCTATCAGCGGTCTCTCTAATCTCGATGCCTGACTGCAGATGCCAATGATGGATGGTTGGCTGGCTGCCCAAAGATGCCTTTACAGTTCGGCCAGTGATATGAGCCTGAGCCTTGGTCTAAGCCATCCCCGTTGATCTGCGCTTGCAGACCGGTCAGACGTCAGCTGGTATGCAAAGTAAAGGCAGCTCACCCGACAGAAATCCTCGGCCCTCTTCCCAACGGCACGATCATCTCCTTAAACCCGGCTGCCAACATAGGCCCTGCCTTGCGCTTGAGCAAAGCTGCTTCCTGAACAGATCTCCGGTCTGTGTAAGTGAAAGGAATGGGAGTCTGATAGAGAAGCTCCTTGAATGCATTACTCGACATCTGTAACAGAATCAAGGGGCAGCTTGGAACGTGCAACACTGCAACAAAGTGGAGCAAGCGGTGATCAGAAGATTTGGCACTGACTTGTCCTTGTCTTCCTCCTCATCATCACCTCGTTTGGGCTGCATGTGCACCATGATTATGCAGCTGATCTGCTGCCGTGCATATGAAATGAATATTTCCAACCAAGCTGCTCTCTTCTTCCTCTGGCAGGATGTACGGCGATATCCACCATTCGGCAAGGTCACCTTCTGCAACTAGTGCTTGGCTTTCCCGCATCAGCCACAACGCACCACAACGCAAACAACCCGGTCTAAGCGCGTCAAAGAAACGGCGGTACTGGCCCATAGTGGCCTCAGCTTCGGGCCTACTTCGGTAACTGCCAAATTGATGGAACTGTTTTTGGAAAGGTTAAGGTGGGAAGGATTTCACTTCAGCAAACCAGGATCTGTTGCTTTTATTTGCTTTCAAGAGAAAACTGTCAGTTTTGCATTGCCAGCAAAAGCCGAAAATCATTCACTGCTTTGTAGAACTTCCGGAAAGTTCAGTGCGGCCCAGAATCCGAAACCTTCACCCACCATGGCTCCAATGGCTCCACCTCAGCCTGGGTCGGTCCTGGCAGAGCAGGCGGCCAAATTACCAGCTGCCCTTCTCCTTTCTCCCGTGCTGAGCACCGCCAAGCCGGGACCGTAACAACATGTAGACTCAGCATGACTGAGCACCCAGGGACAATCCCAACCGGCATAACCGACACGTATAGAGAGCAGGCGCCTCCATCCGAGGCCGCTGGCATCTGCCGGGTAAGTTTGGCGGGACATGGTGTTGGGTTTCTCTGCGCTGCAGGTTCCGCATGCATCGAAGAGCAATGTTCCGAGTCAGGATGGTGTGTTGTATCACATCAGCCGTGCCTCTTCAGCATCTCTTACGTTCCCAATCGCAAATCCTGGCGTTCAGCACAAGTACACCAGTACACGCAGGTCTCAGCATGGGTCTCAGCCTCCACAGCAGTGATATGAGCTATGGTCAAAACTTCATTCATACACCCCCCAAGGCCACAACGCAAAACTTCCCCGATTTCGCTGTTAGGAATGTAGAGGCTGGTTCGCGCTACGGCTTCAAATGCCGGAAGGGCCGGGCGTTGAGGACAATGACGACTCGCTACTTGCGAAGGACACGAATCGCACCTGAAGCAAGGAAGGATTCTCTCACATCCCATGGGAGGCAGATTGACCAGAGACCGAGCCTCTGCCATTTGGTGCCCACTTGGATGTTTAAGACGTAAAGGTTACAAATGCTCCAGCGAATGTAGCCTTTACGTTGGCTGAAACGTCTACAGTGTGAATAGCTCCAACACATCAATACGAGAGCTTGACTGGCCTGCTACTCTATGCACTCTGGTCTCTTCTTGCTTGCGCCCCGTCTACAGCGCGCAGAGGCCGGATCATCTTTAGCATTTCTTAGAATGGCCGGCTTGGTGTGAAAGATATGACGCTTGCTTGCCCCATGGATTTCCCATCAGACTGAGCAGCTGCGGTAACAATACTTGGGCCGTGTATCGGATCCATGCTGCACAGAGAACATATTAAGCTTTTTAACCTGCGATCGTTTTTCTGGTCCTGACGATTAGCAGGTTCTACCAAACGCCACCTGGAACAAGCTCATCTACTTGGTAAGCTGCGCAGCGCTTTGGGACGGTGATGCGCTCTCCAAGGCCAAGTCACACAACTGCAGCATACCGGGCTTTTTCTGAGGAAAATTGCGCATGTAGAATGCAACGTCCTTGGATCCTGCCAGATCTGGCAATACCAACATGCACCACAAATGAGATTGTGCAGGCAACTCAAACTGATAAGCAAGGCGGTGTGCTGACTTGAATCCCTGTAGCCTTACTTGGGCATTTTCTGCTCAAAGTGGGGCTCCAGCTTGCGAAGCTCCTGTTCAAGGACACTGCACGGAAGCTTGAGACCCTGCACTGTGCCTGCCCATGGCCATGGAATGCAACACAAGAAGGCACCAAGACCATTCTCCTCAACCGCACCAGCAAGGCTGCTGGACAGAATCAAGAACCTTAGATGGCAAAGTATTCCGTCCTTAATGACTCCCCCCTCAAAAAAGGATTGCAGGCCAGAAGCTAAAAACACAAAGACGAATTGAGAGTGATCCTGTGCAACTGAGGCTCCCATGACCTCTGCGGATGAACACTTTGTTCTCCGGATACCTGAGGAATCTGGGGGCATATGCGACCCAACTTAAGCAGCTGCTAACTCCCACCCATCACCTACAAAAACTCGAAGACTGCAAGGCCGCGCTGCGGGAAATCCCGGAATAACGCCATCAGGGCTTCCACATCCTAGCTACAGAACATAAGTCATCATAACGTCAAGTGCTCTACCTCTTGCAGCTGTGTCTACAAGCAGCCTGAGCCTGTTTGCAGACATCGCCTCAAGTGTGCCACGAAGTTTTTTCCCAATGTCATGGTCCATTGCCCCAACTACGCGTTGAAAGGATCCCGCTGTTCAATTTATCGCGCCTGTCGCAACTGTTCACGGCCGTTCGCATGAGGCCAATGGCAGAGATGCGAACAGTCGCATGCATGCCGCGTGTCGGATCTCAAACGCATGTCAAAATGCTTACAGCCACAAGCATCGCATGCGTCTATTCGGATCGCACGTGTTGCTGAGCGCCCACACACCGTTGCCATCAGCCCATGAATGAACCGAACCTCTAAGAAACGCCACGCTATGCCACGCCACATGGTGTAGCTAGTTAATACTCGAAGCACAGCGGGCTTGGTCCGTTTTGGAAATTTCCTTTTGGCATAAATCTCAGTACCATGGTCTGTCGGTCCTCCGGCGTACTGAAAAGCGTCTCCTCGTGGCTGATTGGCAGCTTTAGTGCTTCCGCCTTCTCCAGGCCCTCCTGGGTCAGTCATGGGTCCGCTCCGCTGCCCCAAGTTACCCTTGTAATCCCTCACATCATTACCCCACATCAGCGTTCGATCCTTCTCAGCCAAAGCGTGGCCGTGTAGCGCCACCAGCGGCCGTTCAGGCCAAGCAAATGTGTCTGCCGCTGTCATCAAGCAGGCCCAGTGCAGCGGCCTGGAATTCTAACCCAATCAACAGTGCAACGTATGCAAAAAGTAAAATCGCTGGCACCAAGGGTAATTATCCGTAGGCAAAACTACCCTCTGGCATGACATTGGGCTCCACACGACCAGCTCTTGGGAATTCGATTGACAGACTTAAGCCTCAGGCGTGTCCGATGTCGGCCTTGCTCCGGTCTTTGCAGAGCAGAAGCAGCAGCTCCAAGCATCTTTGTCGAAGGACTGAACCATCACGAAGTCTGATTCGCTGGGCAGCATCCCAGCTTCCTAGCGAGCGACAGCAAAGGTCGGACAGGCATCTGCAGATTTTGCTGGGAGCCTGGCCTTGCCAGATCTACTCACCAGAAGCATGTCCTGAGACTGGCTGCAAACTTATTGTCCGCACAACTGCAGTCCACTTGCAATTTGCGGAGTGCCTGCCTCTGAAGGGCCCTGGAGAAGTGCAGAGCAATTGCCGGCGACGAGGCCATCCGGCAGCACGGGAGCGGCCCCAATTTCCTCCAAGAGGACCACTGCACCCGACAGCGCCTGGCGCGGCCGAGGCTTGAACCACTACCCCTTATAGCCTGCTAATGATTCTACCATAGCAACGGACTTTGGGCCCTCACTCCTCACTCTGAACTCCACAGATCCAATCAGCAGAGGCCTCGCAAAGGCGCTGAAACTCCGAGAAGAGCGGCCCCAGCTTCGCTTCCACATCTTCTGCCGAAGCGTGACAAGCAAACCTCAATCCCAAAACAGAGCTCCTAGACTGCTCCTGCTCTAGCTTAGCTGAGCTCCTCCCGGATTGCTTGTTGTAATGGGATTTGTGATCTCATCACACGCGTCTAACGTCCTAAATTCCGTGAATCCTCTGCATTTGTTGCGTTCGGGGCTGCGCCATGCCAGGAGACTTATCTATGCTAGGCGCGCAGATCTATCCAACCATTGCCCAGCAGCTTGATGCGAGGCGCACCTTCCGCAATGGACTTGTCCTCCACGGACATACCAGCCATGTGTTCCAATCACACGAGTACCATCAAGAATTCAGCAAGCAGGGGCATTGGGATTTAACACGCTGCTGGCATTGATTTGTGGCCAAGCATGCCAGGGACAAGTACACAGGGTGATACGGCATTTTGCGTTGGCAATGACAACTCAAGACTCTAGCTTCACGAAACTCTGAACCAAATGCCAGGGCCAGGGTCTCGGGGTGGAAAGCACTGCTCATGTTTCAATCTGCTATTCCCCACTGCTTAGAAAACCAAAGCACTGTCATTGAGTGGGGCAACCACCCACATGTATCGCACATTATGGAAAGGCAAACTGTAGCTTTTGTTCTCCACACGCCCTCGATGTGCCAAAGATGTTTTCTTTGTGCAAGCGGCACACGACAGGCGGACAGGGCGCAAAGTGGAAACCCAACTTCCCACTCGCGATATCATGCTACTGCTACCCGCACAATGCAAGTGGAACAGTAGCTACCTGGATGCCAATCAACATGACTATGTGTGGAGTCATCTTCCGCCTGTCCCTAAAACGTGCAATTCCAGCTGGGATTGGAAGGCCAATTGCTGACCAACAAGCACAGTGTTCTTTGCACTGCACTAGTAAACACAGCTAGACTTCTTCGTGAGACTGCTTTGCATGCTGGCGGCATCCCCGATCAGCACATCGGCAAAGTCGGCCAGGCAGTTTTGGAGTACCAGTCTCTTCCCTTGCATTACATGTGCCGCCGAATGCCTATGTGCTTCAGCACACAGATGCGCCTCAACATTATCAGGGAGCACTACTTCCCTTTCGATTCCGTCAATGAGAATGCACAACTGCATAAATACGTGAACATGACAAAACACATGGCCACACAATGTTGGACCACTGTTGTACACATAACCTCACAAATTTAAGTTGCTTAACATGGACTGCACTGACCTGATGCCAGCTTCTGTGACATCCTCTTCCACTCCGCACCACTCAGTAGTGGGTGGAAGGGCCAGGCCTAAAACAAGGCACTGCCCGCCTCCGGGCTTGCCAGTACAAACACTCAGATCCTTATGCCCCGTCTCCTGCAGCCACTGAGTCTGACCCTCATGACTCGAGCCCTTTTCTAGGCTGCAGTGGTGCCTTGCTCCTCGGGGTGCTCTACAAGGCTCGCTGACATCTCCTTAACTCGACTCTTTTTGCAAGTCTTCAACCCAGACGCTGGGATTCCTGACATCCCTAGACACCTGACGCAGCTGAGCTTCCAGGACGCTGGCGCGATCAGCAGAGTCTTCCCGCGCCTTGCCAAAGCAGTTCTCACGATCGTGGCACAGGTCACCTTGCTGCCAGTCGCTGAGGTCCCTGCGAATCGCGACCAAAGCCTGCGGAGTTGTTGCATAGAATTCATAGGCCGCAGAATTGGGCCACAGCGCTTATGGCTTAACCCACCTAATCCCGGCGAATGCCAGCAGCATGGTGGAAGGGCCGGCCAGGAAAGCGAGGAAGCGTATCTGCGGTCGACAAATCATCGCAAGCCGATCCAAGATCCGAGTGCTCTGCCTTTAGCCGCTTGCTCTCCAGATTCTGCACATGGCCATCTAACCGCTCCTTGGTGTTAGGGTGGTGCGCACATTCACTGGGAACTAAGCCAACTGGGTGGTCTACCAGTGACTCGTACCTCAGCCGTTTCTTGATGAAGCAGCAAGCTGAACAGTGGAAGCATGAGGAAGTGAGTGCGAGGATTCACCCTCGATCTCCCAAGCTCCCTGCGCCGCTTCTAGCTCTGGCGTAGTATGAACAGTTTGTAGGCGCCGAGAGCCTAAGTACGGCACTTGCGAATAGCAGCCGGCCAGGCACAAGGTTCTTGTGTATCAGTACATGCCATCATGTCTCATGTTGCGAAGTGCCGCGCCGACAAATCGAGACTAAGTAAGTGATACCATATGCAAAAAACCCTGGAACGATATGCAACTTCCATAGTTGGAAAGCTGAAAGGAACCAAGCACATTCTCGTCAGTGAACCCCAGCACTCAGTCCTGCGCGCTTCTTGCGCCCAAGACCGCAGCTAACGGAGCACTTGCTGAAAGGGCTCCAGTCGGACCACATCTAAGCAGCAGACTTGCGTTGCCAGAACAAGAAGGCACGAATCTAAGCCCACACCACGATCACAATGCCAAGATCCCGGCGCAAATTGGCTCCCCTTTGCAATTGCGGGGGCATTTGGCGATCTCCTCCATGTCACCTTCCTGTCATCAAACGAAGATTGCTCCAAAAGTTCTAGAGCCACGAGCTGTGGCCAGTTAGCACGTCAATCACAGTGCTACGGGCAGCATTTTGCCAGCTTCACCTTGCAGCGACGACCGCCGCACTCCGAAACCCTGCACCAAGGCTCACATGCAGATCAGGCACGCCACAAACTCTTTTTGTTGGTTGTCGGAAGCACTAACATGCGGCAAAGCAAATCTGCAAAAGCAAGAAAGGAGCTACTTCAACTACACTATTCAATAGCGCCCGAAATACATTCTACAAGCAGCAGTTGATGCGGCCTCACCACCCTTCGGTGTCTAGTCTTCTGCCCAGCACACTTGGAGCAAGCCTTGGCAGTCCCCACCATTCCCCTGAACATGTGGAATCATGTGGAAAGTGTCCATCACTCCAAGTGCCCGGCACTCCACTCGCTCCACTTGCCCCACTTGCAGTTCACCGGGAGGCAGCTCTGCACAAGGGTGGAGCATTAGGGCTTTCAGGGCTTGTGGCCTTGAGGACCGGAGTAGTGAAGCGCCTTGGGGCTTAGGTTGGTGTCATGGGAGGCTCTCATGGCCGCAACTATCCCACAGTTCTCTGGCACCTAACTCTGACACTTACAAGCTGTTGACGACCTCAAAAAGTATCAGGGACTAGTCTCTTGATTTCCACGGCGTGTGATACTCAGGCAAAACCAGTGGTGCTCCTGCCCGCAGCGGTGCGTGTTGCAGGATCTCACCTGGAATTGAAAAAAAAACACGTGGCACGCATGAAAAAGGTGGCTTGGCACTATTTTGTAGGTAATTGAATATATATATATATAATCCCAATAATGAAGAATCAAATGGAAAAGACAATGGAAAATGAAACGGAAACTGCGGTGATTTTTGTGGTGTATGCGAGCTACGGTTAATATTCAGCCTTTTCCGGGACCCCTACGGTCACCAGAGCGCCGTCACAGCCTCCTCCGTGAGAACTGGCGCCGCCTTCCGTGACCTGGCAGCGAAGGCGCGAAGTTCAGTGGGGCCGGCCACACCCAACGACACCAAATGCTCTGGCACAGGTTGGCACACTTCCGGATTCCAGGGGTTCCGGCTCCCCGCGTTCGCTGTTCTACACCTCCTTCACAGGCTTGCGAGCAGGCGCTCCACCTTCGCACTGCCAGCATGCGCCACCCCATCTAGACAGATTCTGTAAATTGTTGTCCCTGGAGCTCACAAAACCAAAAAAAAACGCTCTTCTGTACAGCAGCTGCACTTGCGCAGTTCCTTCGAACCAATCCGGCTCCAGAGCCACTAAGCACCCCACGGCTCCCAAGACTTGAACACGCAGGTGATGCCGCCCATCCTTGGAGGGATCTCACTGAGCGGAAGACGCTGCACTCCGTGCTCTGTAGCACAATGATATTCAAGAACTGGAGCAAAGGTCCCTACGCGCAGGGATCACAGTGTCCAGTGAGGCAAGCCTTCTCAAAGCATACTGCAGGCACACTTAGCCGCAGAAGGAATAAACAGTTGTAGGTGAGGAGCCTTGGCCGCAAAGAGGAAGTTGTGACCTGATCTACAGCAAGTGAATGGCATTACCCCTGCTAATTACACCCTGTTTGAATGTTGAAAGATGATCTGAAGTTGGATTCACTGCTGAGATTCGGGCCGCAGCCTTGATCACCAGTTTTGAGCTTGATTCGAACCCTGCAGAAAGCGCATGATGCCATCATGATGCGCTGCCATGGCACTCAACCCGCAATACCCCTGTCAAGGCCTGGTCTTCTGCACAAATCGAATCGCGATGGCTTTCTGCTCCTAATCTGTGTGCTTGCAACTTGTCAGCCTATCATCTGGGCTCCGCATGTGCTCGCAGCAGGAAAGGCCTTATCCGTCAGCAGCGTTGTTGGCTGCCAGGAGGCTTGCGGGGTCGCTGACGTGGAGCAGGGTCCTCAGGCAGGTGTCATATCTACTACAGCTGCTTGTGCCAAACTCGAAAATCCCACCTGTCACTGCAGGCGCGGTTCGGTAGATGTGAGACTGCTGTTGCCTTGCAAAAGTCTCATTCGCAACATGTGCGATCTGCCCAATTGATCGTAATTTCAAGCTTCAGCAGTTCGGGGCTCCGGATGGATATGATCTGGGTGCCAGGCTGTAACAGCTTCGCTCGCTCGAAGTGGCTCATGCCAGGCGTGGTTGTTGTTGGCGCTGGAATCGGCTGACCCTGCAGCCCCTGATGCACAAAGTGGTGCCTCAGCAACAGCAAATGCAACAACTTCCCAACAAATGCAAGACGCTTCCAGGCGAATTTGCATTTGCACTGGTTTTGCTGTTGCAGCTGACCCAAATCTGCTGCTGCTTTCAACTGCTGTTTCAAACTTCAGGCACAGCCAAGGCAGGCACACGTTCACCGTGGGAGCCTGCCCAAATCAATAGCAAGCAGCACAGCTGAGCCTGAGAATTGCAAGTATGCACATGCTTGACCAGGCCTGGCCCAACCATGGAACGTTGAAGACTTGCAAACCTGGGCAACGACGGACGTTGCTTGATGGACATTTGAGGCCTGACCCACTCGACTCACCCCGACGCATGCTAGCTGTCATACAAGATCCAAAGGAAGCAGTGTTTACATACCAGGAGAGCCCTCCGCTCCCAAGTTTTCACAAGCACCAGTGAGAAGGCAAGCAAACGCATTGCATTTCACCCTTTGCCGAGTCTTGCTGGCTCTGGCCAGCACAAAAATCCGATTCACAATGCCTTACAAGGCACTTGGAGCCCTCGTTGCAATTCTTAGCCCACAGGGCCAAAGTCTAGCTAGCACCAGCAGTGAGGAGCTCTGATTCTCAGAACTGCTTGCCCCACCAAATGCGGGGGTTCCTTTAAGGAGGGCCCGCTACATTGTCTTAATGTGTGTTAGTAGGAAATGGAGGGATGAATCGCAGAGTAGCGCCTAAATATTGCCTCCATGTTCTCTTCCCTACCATCCATCAAGCCAGTTGTGTAGGAGCATGCTTAGGATGTTAGGGCAATGTAAGGCCTTCCCTACACCCGGAATTGGACCCAGGCCTACATCTAGCTCTTTGCCAAGGTCTCTAAAAAGTTGATGGCCCCATCTCTCATCAGAGCTTTTCTGTGCTGATTTTAGGAACTGAAACATGATAATCTTGATGCTGCCGCAGCTTCTGCGAGCTAAGCCACCACTGCAAAACCACACGGGAATTTCACAGTGCATGGGTACCCAAGTATGCCTCTCTGAGGTCATTTGGTCCTCTCTGTAAGAACGCAAAAGGACCCATATCATTGACAGATTTCACAATCTTTGCAATCAATCAAATTAATTCCCAAAGCAGGCTTCTCAGATCTGCAAGCGCCTTGACAGCAGTGTCGCTCTGGTGACTATCCTCACACACATTGAGCATGAGCTGGAAGGCTACTACATCGCAGAGAAGGCTTGAATTCTGAAGCTGAGCTAGGAGGAACACCGCATGCTGCCATTTGCTGGCTTCCTCCTTGGATTGAATCTCTCTGGCATGCAGCTGTACTTGTTGTTTGGAAACATGTAGATGTAGAGCTCTTGCAAAACTGAGGATGGGACGCAGGCACTGATGGCGCCGCTGAATGTCACGACATCACTTTGCATGCTGCAGGACACCTCGTTAGCCAAACAAAGCGCTCGTTGCCACTGGCCTCCCTTCTCACACGCGCTGATTGCACCGTTGAAGGTCGCTGTCGAGCGTCTGAGTGAGCTTTGGGCCATTTCTGTTAGCAAGTGAATGGCCTCCTCCCACTTGGCGGCATTCTCGCAGGCGCTGATTACCTCTGGCTGATGGCAACCAACTCCAGCAGAAGAAACGTTTACTTTTGAGGGGCTTCCACTGCAGCCTGCTATTCTTGCACTGACTCCCATCATGATGCAAGTACGAAAACTAAAAAGACTTCCGTCTTGCAGACCTGGAGGCGGCGTTGTAAAGAATGACGTCTGTTGCCAGATGCCTGTCCTTAAGTTGCCAAAAGAGAAGTAACGCATGCTGCCACTGTCCGGATTTTTCGCATGCACTGATGGCAGCACTGTAGACGATGACATCGCTATCCAGTTTCTCGATGCAATCTTGAAGCAGCTGCAAGGCAGCTTGCCACTGGTTCGCCTTCTCGCAGGCACTTACAACTGCACTGTAGACGATCACATCTCCTTCATAGCTCCAAGCATGGAGCTCATCCAGAAGAGCCAATGCCGGCTCCCACTGCCCACCCTTTTCGCAGGCACTGATAGTTGAGCTCCAGGTGATCAGTTGACTCTCTAGCTGCAGCCTGCCAACATCAGAGCATAAACGTACGGCTGCCTGCCACTGCCCACCTCGTCCACAGCAGCTGACAGTGGAATTATAGGTGATGACATCCACTAACATGCTGGCATTCCAGATATCCCAGACAAGTGTTAAGGCTGCCGGCCAATGCGCATGAGACTCGCAAGCGCTAAGTACGGCATTGAACGTGACGAGATCCGCCAAGCGCTTCCCGGACCTCCCTAAATCCAAATGCAAGGCCATCGCCAGAAGCCATTGGCTACCCTTGTCTAGTGCTGTAATTGCTGCGTTGTGGATGATGGTGTCCGTCTCGATGTTCAGCATCGCGGGTTCAGCCAGAAGCAGAAGTGCCAACTGCCATCGCGTAGTCCTTGCGCATGCGCTGACCTTGCCACTGTAGGTCACAACATTTGGCTGCAGCAGTTCCAAGCCTGCAGCCGCCTGCCATGAACCTCGCCTGCGAGCATTGAGGGAGATTGGAGGGCTTCAGGCAGGGCTTAGGGCTAGACACTTCCTACCACAAAGCCAAGAGCTACGCGATGATAGGCCAGTATGACAGTTCTGTGGTGCCTGCAGACTTGATGGAAGGCCGTTGTCGTGGCTACGCCATGCTGCACAGCTTGCTGCCGAAAATCTGCCAGGACATCCAAAGAGCGCTGCCATGTGCCAGGTTTTCGTTCCCCTGACATACACTCCTATCTGCTTGCTTCTCAGCTACTTGGGCTGAAAGAGCCGCGAAAAAAGATTCAAACCAGAAATAAAGAAAGCAAACAAAACCGATCCACACCTCGCGCGCAGCTTGTTTCATGCAGGGCAGTGGTCATGGCAACATGCCGGCGGATGGGATGCCCTTGTGTTCGGAAGTGCTCGATGTCCATCTGCCCTGTCAGATTCAAAGCCTGTTGCCATGAGCCTTGACTGGCTGTGAAGGTGCACCCAGAGGCAGATTCAGATGTACGTGGGGAGCAGGCAGCACTTGCCGAGGAGGGCAGCTCCTTCCACTGGGTAAGAAGGGAAGGGGCTTTTGCAGGCTTGGACACATACGCAAGCAGGTAAGCAGCAAGCAGCATTCCCCTTGTGGAGGCTTACGGCAACAGCGGTTCTTCGTCATCAACATCATAGTTTTCACCATCCTCTGCATCCTGCGCGGCACGAATGCGCACTAGCTCTTCGTACATGCCAGTGGTGACTACGAAGCCTTGTTCCTGAAGGTCCAACATCCAGCCCAGTGCCTTCTGCCACTGCGCGCCGCATGCACGAATCACGGGGCACACGACGTCTTCGTCCAGCTCGTCTCTCCCCGAAAGCCAACTAAACGCAGCTTCCCAGCCCTCACACTGCTTTCGCTCGGACAAAATCTTGATCTGCACCAAGTTGAGGAAATAGTTCGACTCCAAGGGCCCCTCAAAGCCTGCCAAGATTCCTGCAGCTTGCTGCCATTCTTGCGCGCGTATGCATGACATGCTAACTGCGCCCAGCACCACTGGGACATTCCAGCGTATCTGTGAAGCCTGCACATCGGCAAGTAACTGCAAGCCTTTTTCCCACAAAACAGCCCGTCTGGACAACACGGCCAACTGCCTATAGGTGATCTCGTTGGGTGGAACACTCTCTTCCGTCATCTGGTCAAGCAGGCTGTAGGCTTTGCCCCATTCGGATGCGCGCGCACAGGTGCAAATGGCCCAAGTGTATGCATCCACCGTGGGTTGCAGGTCTTTAAGACCCAGGGATGCAAGCAAAGACAGCGCGCGAGTCCAATCCCCGCTCGGCTCCAGGGCGCTTATGGCCGTCGCACAGTGGCGAGCGGTCATCTTCACCTCCTTCTCCTCAAGTGTGTCCAGCAGATGCAGAGCTTGAGTCCATTGGGCAGACATGCTGCATGCCCTCATGGCTGCAAGCAGCAGAGACCCATCTGCCTGCAGCTGCCGGCGCTCGAGCTTGGTCAACAGAAGCAAGGCTCGCTCCCAACGTTGCTGCGCACCGCACTCTGCGATTGCAGAGCGGAACCCATCAAGTGTGGGCCCCAGGCCCAGTTCCATAGCGCCAAGAATCACTGGAAGAGTCGGGCTGTGAGACCAGGCGTATGTGTCAGGCAGGAAAATAGCGGATAATAGGAACACTGACAAGATCAGCTCGATGTCAACTTCCAAGCTTGTTACGTGAAATCGCATGCGGACCTGAACAGCTGCAGCAACAACCGGACTTGCTTGTATTTTTTGTGCAGTGCTTTTGAAACTGGTAACGCTCTTTTTCAGGCTAGCCACTTGGTGACAAGCCTGCAGGCAACCTCTATTGCAGACGTCAGGGTCATTCAAGGTGGCCTTCATGATGACGCACGATGCCGCACTTGCAGAGAAGCTGGCATCGATCTTCCGCAGGGGCGGATGCCATGTCAATCACGTTGTCTGACCTCAGGTCTGCAAAGGATGTCCAGGGTATAGGAGGGTAGGGTTTAGAAGAGCAAACAGATCATTTTCTAGGCTTGGGGTTAGGTTGTTCCCTCAGGAAGATGCCTACTCATGGCTTGTTTTGCAACCTGCTGAGTGTAAAAAGTGTCGTCAGACAACTCCGAATCATAAAAAGGAGCTACAGAACAACGTGTGGTCTTAAGTACCAAGCCACCCTTCATGCCGCGACTTCATGAGGTACGCGTGGACCGAGTCCAAGGCGGTTTGGAGTCCTAAAGGCCCTTTGTCTTTACACGGTGGAGATCACTGATGGCGTTGACATTCACGCGGTCCCACTCCTGACGTGCGATGTTATCGCAGCTTGAACAGCGCAGCAAGACTTTGCCAAAAGATGAAGACTCGGGTCTGCAACAAAGACCGAATGGAATCCAATCCCGTTGGTGGCCTGAGCCAGCTGAGACAGCTGACCCGGCTGTTCTCCCAGGTAGGTGAACAAATCTGCGATGAACTCTTCTGCCTCAGGATCTGCTCAATGGATCTACGTGCCAGTCAACATGCTCTGCACAATTTGAGTCAGTGCGCGGTCTCATCCGCGTCCTCCACCTCGTAGGGCTTCTTGAGCCGGCGGAAGCGCCGAATCACTTTGCAGCCTGCACTTGTGGGCTCAGTTCAGCTTCGCTGCCGCTGAATGCTTTGACCCTGACACCATCAACAAGGAGTTCACCCAGGGTGGAATGCAGTACTGGCCTGGGATGACGACAGATATGCTCAAAAGGAGCACAACCACTCCGATCAACACGATCGCTGGTACGCCACCGATTGTTCCATCGCCCTGACCCATGACACCGAGCAGCAAGCTTCTCAGTAACCCCCCCCCCGCTCTCAAAACTGCAAGCCTGCTTGATGAACCTGGAAGGATCAGGCTGGGCAAACTCCTCCGGTTGCGCGATGCGTGTCACCAGCTCCTGCACGAACTTTGGCTCACCAACAGAGGCGGCATGGATGACAGGGCTCCTTAGTCTTTCAAGGATTTTGGACCCGGCTCCGGCAGAGGGTTGGTTTTATTCAAGCGCTGATGATGCTGTGCTGACCCTTTAAGCTATCAAGCCATGGCACCATCCAGACCTGTCCATGGCCCAGACATCGGCCGAGAGATCCAGCAGCTTCATCGCAGTGAGAGACCTGTCTCGCAACGTCTTACAGGATTCGCGTATGCTCTCATGGCAGTGCTCCGGCGTGTGGTTTTTTTTGGTGCTCCATGCAGCCGCGCAGCTGACTGAAGGTGCAAGCATAGTGCAGCGGCCGAAAGCCTATCGCGTCTGGGAGCTCAAAGTTGGCACCTCGTCAAGTGGTGAAGATTGGCATTCTGCACTGCAGAACCAGGATACCCGTGTCTTACCCGTGCCTCGGTTGAGGAGCAACGTGGACACATTGAAGAGTAGGTCCGAGCGGGAAGTGTGGTGCAAAGGTGTATTGCTGTCGCCGTCTTGCGCATCAATCCGCGAACCAGCATTCAGCAACAAAGTAGTGACCTGCCCAAATGCAAGCATTCCTGCCTGTTCCTTGCATATCCATGACAAGTCAATGTGGCCTCCACATGGCCATTCCTTGCGGCGTGATGCAGTGGAGTCCGCTGAGTCGCATCCTCTAGCTCCAGATATGCCTCCCACTGCAAGCTGCGGAACATTTGCTAAAGCTCTCATGCTCCTTGCAGTGCAGATTCTTCGCCTGCGCCTCCAGCAGCAGCGTGGCTGTTGCCAGGTAGCCGCCCTAGCTGCCGCGGTGGACGGGAAGGACACTGGCAAACAAGCTCCGAACCTTCGCCGCGAAGTGCAGCGGGGCTCGACCCATATCATCGCCTGACCTCATGCAGGTGCAATTCAACCCTGATCGAAAAACAAACTGCGGTTGCGGCTAGAGAATTGCTGGCAAGTGCGTAAGACTGGGGCATGGCTGCACCAGCATCTAGCAGGGCCTGAGCGGCCTCAACCTGCAAGGTTCGCAAAAGTGATCAAAGAACACCAAACACTCATCCTAGCCATGGGAGTAAGCAATGCAAAGCTGCAAAGCCAAGCAGCTTGGCCATTGCCAGCAGCTAAGTGTAGTGGCGTCTCTCCGCCTTCGCCATTGCCTGGACTGGAAACTGAGCAACGCGCAAGAACCAGGATCCAAACCAAGCCTGAGGAGTTGAACTAGACCGTCATTATGCGCATGTGCTGACAGGCAATCACGATTGTGACACGACCCTACATGCAGAACCGTTGCCACCACTGAACCACTGCAGTCGAGAGGCAGGAAGGCAGCTCCGATGCAAGGCCTAGAAACCACAGAAGAACAGGAGACAACCCTGTGCCCTTAAACTCAAAACCCCCACAAAAAATGGAACATGACACAATGGAATCTGATCTTCAAAGGCCAAGTGACTCAAGGAAAGCTGGGCCAGGTCTCCAGCCCTGGGGCAACAAAATGACGGTACAATGCTTGACACGACATTTCCGAACGCCCCAGAAAGGTGGAAGGCCTGATCATGGGACCTAGTTTCTCAGGTCATGATGAGAGGAAAGTCACGAATTGAGCAGACTTCGGGACTAGCACGGGCTGCCAGCAACAGTGCCTCTGCGACCTAGGCGTCGAACCTTGAACCCCAACAGCCCCGCCACATTCCCTCTTTGGGGCAACCTTGCACACGAATTTGGATCCTTACACCTGCCATGCGATGAGCGTCGTGCTAAGCCGATACGAGAAGGTGGCGAGAACTGCCAGTTGGCAAAAAGAGGATGTTCTGGCAAGCGATGCAAGAAGGTAGCCAAGAAGGTAGCATTGCGCAATGGTCACCATAGCGCTCCTAGCACACCCCTTCGCTTTGCAGCAGCACGGCACGCCTTCATGCGGGCCGGCTTTCTAACAGGAAAGGCGCAGGCAGATGGCGATGAGTGCAAAGGCGCGGTGCGCGAGGACAGTACCTATCTTAGTTTGCTTCTCCCAGGGCCTAAAACCATAAGGCAAGGTGAAGGTCCTTAATGGGGGGTGAGCGGCGCTGGAAAAGGTCGTGCACGGTGGAGAAACGAAGAGGGACCCCTCTTCTAGCAGGCGCACAATCCGAAGAAAAACTCTGTCGCTCAGGAGATTGTACTCGGAAGAAAAGCTCAGAGCGGGGGCCAGTCTTGAGAGCTGAGGTAGGCACTTATCTTGCTGAATCCGCCACAGATTTCCAGAAAGTGGAAGCGCAGGGCAAGCGGGAGCTTTGGAGATGGCTGAGGAGCAGCCTGGGTCTGGCCCTGATACCATCAACATAGCCTTCTACAAAATCGCATGTTCGCCCCACAAACTCCCTACACACCCCTCTCACACAGCTTCCTATATCCCTCTCAAAGAAGCCACTTGAAAGACAACTCCTCAAAATTCTCCGCCTCGCGGACGCCAAGATTGCTTGGCTGCACTGCTCCGCCAGCGCCCGCAAGGCCAACCCCTCTCGGGCTCTTGAAAGGTTATGTGGGGAATCATTGGGGGGTTCCCATTTTTGCGGTACCGTTTTGGGGGTCCCCGTAACTGGAATTCTGATATTTGGGGTCTATGATGGGGTGCCCTATTTATGGAATATATATGACAACATATGAAAGTGTCATTTGTGGTTGGGTAGGGATTCTCCATTCCCATGATTGCGACCTCTGCTCTTATGAGGAGAGCAAGCAATGTCAAGGATTACATCACTTGTTGTAGCCTCGTTGTCTGCTGTGCATCATGACTTAGTCAACAAGGCCTTGTCTGCTGGTTTAAAGCATGAGCTGGGCTTTAGGGTCAATCTGACTGCGGTCAGCTTCTCGATCGATGGGCTTCTTTCAGACCCCGAGCTTTTCATTGCACAATTACCAAAGCTGATCCTGTGGCTTCCTTTCTGAGGACTGACAGCAGATCTGCTGAGCAGACGATCTTTGTTTAGCCGCTAATATCTGCAACTCTGCAGTCTACGTCACAGGGCAGCCCCGCCTGCCAGATTCCCCAACGCTTGGCCGATTGCATGCCCTCTAGCCACAGCCCGGATGTAAGTTGGTGCTTCTGCCCAACGCTAATCAGATTACTGAGTGTGATCATTTGCCCCTGCTGTTGCTGCTTTTACTGGTCTGCAAGAGCTTGCCTTGGAAAGTCTGCATTCAGCATCTTCGCAAATGGCTCAGAGCAAGGCAGCCGCGCAGAATGAACTCCCCAACTCATCTCGACGGCTGAAGCTGGACGTATCATTCAGCTTGAAAGGTAGGAAAGCCAATGACATGGCGTAGCCTATGCATCTGTTGCAAGGACTCTGCAGAAAGTAGATATACAAAATTGTGCGACAGGGTCCTCTCACTTCCTGCAAACCACTTGGGTGCCCAACGCCGCGATGAAGAGTTGAAGTCAGCCGGGTACCTTGTGCGTTCCAGGCTTCCCTCTTGAATGATTTCCAGAAACCCTTATTCGTAGGATTCACATGGGCTCAGAATGCACGTCAACGTCATTACTAGTCATGACAACATCGGCCTTATGTGGTGGCACCGATTGTGCGTTGCTCTGTCTTGGATCAAGTTCCTGCGTTTCCAAAATGTTATATCCCCTTTGGAGGAGAAACCTAGGGCTTCCATTTCATGTTCCGTGTTGTTTTCCATATTGTTCTCTATTATTGGGGGGGAGAAAAGCGCTAAACCCTGAATGATGTTGTAATCAGTTTCCATTTTCTTGTTCATGGTTATCATATGGGATCCACATATACTCCCTATACACCCCCTACATACCCTTGTACTTCCTTACATATCCCTATGTTATACCTATATACCCCTTTAAAGGGACCTCGGTCTATCGGGATAATCACCCCGTCCCTTCCCGCCCCTGAGGCTCCAGCGAGAAGGTGGTTGCTCCAGGTTCGGCGCAGCTGCCTCTCACCCTTAGCGCCACAAGTCTGGGATAGACTCTCCCCATAAGACTCAGATTCTTCTGGCTTTATAGAGATTAAAAGGATTATGGTCCGTAATACTCCACAAGGATTCCCAAAAATATCCCAGAAATGTTTGAACATAAGTAATGACGACTGCTAATGTCTAGGACATGCAGCTTTGATTAGGGCTTAAGTTTGCAAGACTCTTTGCAGTTTGAGATTGCCGCAAGCTAGGCGTCGTCGCAAAAGTCATCCCACATTTTGCATCCACATTTGAAGCCAAGCGGCGTGAGCATGAGCTTTTGCACATCAGGCATGCTACTGATACTTCAGCTCCCTTAAACGTGTCTGAAGCAGGCCAGCGGACCTAGCTGAGGCTTGGACTCATACATGGTGTTCGGGGAGTTGTAAAACTCCTGCACAGAAGGCGGAAACTGATGCTCTTGATAGTCTCCACTTGCATTACACTAGATTCATGCTGCGACCTAGACTTGGCTTAGGAGACGACTCGAACTGCTCTGCACACGGCATGGCTGCACCCAACACTGATAAGACAACGTGGGAAACGGCAATGAGGCACGGTGGACATGACAGTCGATAAGGCTTCCGGTGCACGAAGTTCGGACGTGTGCAAGCGATCACGTTCACAGCGTCCCGACAAACACAGACTCGAAGAAACTTTGTTGCACTCAGCTTGAGCCATGAGGTGCTTAAAATCCAGAAAGCTACTCTAGGACCCAGGACTTCGGAGGCACTGCAAGCAGGAGTGCTTGAGCTTGCCCGCGAGTGGAAGATACAGCCCCATTTGGACAAACAACAGAAAGTTCTGGGCCCCCAAAAGCACCAAATTGGACTCTCCATCATCATAGTCTTCAAGATTTTGCAGGAGCCATCATCCCAAACCGGAAGCATGGGACTGCGCACAACCAGAACAGCATGAGCCATGCTGGTGATGATACAGCGTTACTGCAAAGACTTCCCTGCCTCGCACTCGTCCACCGCTGTGATCTCGAATTTGGTGCTCCCTGCAACATCTCCCCCATAAAGTACCCCTATATTAGGGTCCGAATTTGGTACCCTGAAATATTTGGTGCCGCAATATAATGTATAACCAAGAGGGGCCCATAATTTTGAGAACAACTCATATGGATGGCTGTCAACATTCCTTCTTCCAGGAACGGCGAATGCTGCAAAAATCATGGTGCCGCCTTATGACGAAAAGGAAAACAAAGGTCTGAAGTGATGGCTTTGGCAAAAAAAAAAAAGAAGAGTAGTACTGATTGACTCTTGTACCGCATGCAAAAACCTCACAAAGCACATTAGCACCTTCATTTCAGGACTCGCGCGTCGTCTCCAGGAGCTCTATTCGTCCATTCTCCATCAGTTTCGCCCAAGGGTGTGTAGACTGAAGTGTATCTTCAATGTCTGACCACCCTCGCAATGGGGGTGAGGGCGGGCGCAGCAGGCCGTATGGGAATTTAGGGTCTAGGATTTCGCTGAGGATAGCCCCCGCCAGCTCTTCCATGCTGGCTATGTTTGGAATCAGATGTCTTAGTACTGCTTCATGTCTTAGATGGCATAGCGGTCACCGCAGGCCGTTTCCCTCTATATTTGCTAGCAAGATGCTAGCGCCAACCTAGCACATATTTCGCATAGTGACTTAGATTTTTTGGCGCACTGGCAATATGCATTTGGAGCAAACGCTGCAATATGCACCTGGACATGTCACTCAATTGTCACTCCCAGGTTTCAGATGGGTCCTACAGGTTCGGATTTCCTCCTTTCGCCAAGCCATGCCCTTGACGCCAGCTACCCTACCCTACAAGCCGAAAGGCTAATTTGTCGCACGCAAGAAGCCTCAGCTCATATCATGTCATCTGTGGAGACCGTTACCATAGGCCTTGTCATCAAAGGAATACCTAGCGCCACGCTAGCGCCATCCTAGCGCCTACACGGGGGAGAGCCCGAAACTTGCGTATACGCAGGTGCCGCCTTGTAGCGAAGACTAAACCGGCAAGAGCGGAACCTCATATCGCACTTCTATCATATCTTACATACATGATATTTTGACATCCGCCCGTATGGTACCCGTATAGTACCCTTATATATTTGGGGTGATTATCATCATAGCCGGGTTTGGAAGAGGTGAGCCATGTATTAGAAGCAGACTCCTTCAGGCACTAGGCTGGACAACCCATCCTAGCGGCTCCAGCAGTACGTGGCCCATCCATTGCCTAACTCATCATCACCATCGTAGAACTTGATGACGAAATCTTCCGGTGTCTCAGCGAGATAGATAATTTGTACTGGGAGGATTTCGCTTCAGGAAACATGCAGAGATGGAAAGCACAAGACCAAGCTGACACGTCCTACCCAAGCTCTACCACCGCAATCCTGCAGCCTTCCCATCTAGGCTCTCACTTCTTAGGCACCACAGGCGTTACCTGATATTGCAAAGGCTGCAGACCATGCGGAACGCGAGTGCCCCACCATCGGATCGCTGGTGACCGTGTCAACGAGCTGGAAGTCCAAGACCACTTCAGAATTGGGCCTAGTTTTCCATGGGCTTCCAGGCTTCGCAACAACCAAGGCCTAGTTCAGTGCGCTTGCCGGCAAGGTGCTCGACAAAGATGTTGCCAAAGCTGCCTTGGACGCCGTTGAACTTCGATCCCTGCACAGGTGCGTCCGCGCAATGCACCCACTTATATGGAGCCTTCCACATGCATGGATGCCGTCGATCTGTTTTCATATTGTATAGCCCAACAAGGCTGGAACTGCACATGATCTGAGGCAAACAAAATGTTCACAGGATCTTTTAGTTGCACTGTGTGCATGGGTATATGAGAGAACCTACTAGGACCTGCTGTGTTGACATACAGTGACTGTCAACAAAAACAACACAAACAAGAGTGGAAGAGTGGGAGCGCTCGCACTGGTCATCTTCGTGCAGCCAGCAGCAGTGATGGCGACGGCGGTAGCAACGGTGGCACTGGCGTGGGCCCGGGCACGGGCGTGGTGCGGATGCAGGTGCAGTGGCGCTGGTGCTGGTGTTGGTGCCGCGGAAGCACTAATTGTAAGAGTAAACTATCATGGCCTTCATTACGGTCTCACTCTTTGTAGCAATCACAAAACAGTCACAGCAAGGCAAGCCGCAGCAGCAGCAATAGCAGAGGCAGCAGATTTATCAGCAACAGCAGCAGTTGCTACAGTAATGCCGTAAATATGCATGGCTGCTCGTGCTCGGCAAGATACATGAGCATTACTCATGGCAAGTCAGGTTTCCTCCTGCAAGTTCCAAATACTTCTTGGCATGAAAAGGAAGCCACGTCGCTCTCACTCAGTGCAATCAGTGATCCATCACCTCATCTTTTTCAGATCAGCGGGCATACGTTTCCCCCTCCAATGTATGAGGAAATGTGTCAGTATCCTGTAATGCTCTGTAACCTGCATTCCTTTCCCTTGGCATGCTTTGCAAGGATGCGCTGTTTGTTCCCTTACGCGTCTGGAATGTTTTGGAGTTCGTGGGGTTGGCGGGACACGTATATGTAAAAACTTTCTTCAGGTTCGAGAACATTCAAGCAGCATAGCTATGGTGAGCTGGCAAATGCAGGGACCTTGCGACATACACTTGGATTGATTGGTTTGTGAATCTGTGCTTGTTGTCTTCTGCGAGGCCATGACTAAAGGCGCATCCGCGGAAAGCAAAATAGCTCAAACCTTACACATCCCTGTTTGTCGACAACTTCATGCCCAGACAAAGAAGCCTGCCCCGACTTGTAGAAGCTTTCATCGTTGACAGTCACTCTCAGGTCCACGGTCTGGGAGTTATCCTTACTGGGAACATCCATGCTGCTTCACTTGGCTCTGTAGACAGAAAGAAGGATGATCGCCATATGAATGGGGCAAAGTCTTCTCATAAGTAATAAGTAGTAGACTAGTCAGCACCTCTCTGCACCAACCGTAAGCCAGGCTTCAGCTGCGACACTCTTGTAGCGAAGAGCTTGTTCGGCCTGCAGCAGCAGATCAGCGACCAGCACACTGATGAAAAGGCAAGTGCCAGTCGGAGCCTGGAAGTCAGGTCCTTTCCCATCCAGGTTGTTGGCTGCAAGATTCTGCAGGTTCAGGTACAGGTGTGGGCCTTCGTAATTTTCACCATGCATGGACACTAAGGAACATAGCCATCGCACAATGGCCAAAAAGGCAACAGCAATTGCTCGGGCACGTGCTGTCCCAGTTGACCAAGCTCCTGGAGATGCCAAACCTGCGGGGAACAATAAAAATCAAACATCCACAGCAACTACGGTTCAAATCTCTTGGAGGTGGGTTGTCTAATCTTAGATGCTCAGAGCCCGGCGCACAAGGGTAGGCCTCTTCCATTGCACCATGACAGTACTTGCCCGCCTGCAGAGCTCGGAAGGTGCATGTCACTGTCTGGGCGATGACCATCTGGCAAGCAACAGACGCAGTCAAGACCCACACCCCGTAGCCATGCTGCAAGACTTTCCGCGTCCGTCTCTTGATGCCTGGGAGAGTAGGACCAGCGGCACTCGGAGAAAACGCGGCTACTGTTGCTGGTGTCTTTGTTGTCTTTATCGTCCATGTCGTTGACTTGTCGCCTCTACTGTGGGCGCAGCAGCAGCAGGAGTACGAGCAGGCAGTATGCAGTAGTCAGTAGTCCTCATTCTGCTAGTACTGAGGTTACTGGCACTACTAGCACTTGCAATGCTACTGGTACTGCTGATACTACGAGTACGGCTAGTACTACTCGTAGCAGCAGTAGCAGCAGTATCGTTGCGGCAGCAGGAGACTCGTATCATGCACGCTTGCCATTGTGTATCTGCATGTAATAGAGATATATTCGAAATGCCGAGGCTTTGCCTTGAGGCCGCCAACCGTTTGAGGGAAAATTCAAATTCTGGGTGCCATGCCGTGGCACGAGGCGCTACAGTCAGACCACATCGTCCACTCAGAGAGAATGCAGTCCTCAAAGTCCGCTGGCACGGTCTACTTAGCTTCACCAACTTTGACACACTAATCACTCCACCCTTCTGATCCGTTGTCCTGAGTGTCTTTGCAGGGCACGCCCTCGTTGCATGGTTCTTGGTGTCAGGGCACAGTGAGCACTGGTTGTGCAAAGGTTGAATGACAGAAGAACATTGAACAGAAGTGGCACTTGGCACTCAAGCAAGCCGCGAAAAAGTGCAAGGCTGATGCAGTCACTTGATCATTCTTCAATTGCATTCAAAGCCTGGGCTTGTTACCCTCTTCATGGGAGTCACCGTCGGGCATGCGGCCGCAATCCGTGGCCTCACAAACATTTGCGCTCCACCAAGCCCGCTGCCAGCAGAGCAAGCTCTCCTATTCTGCTAGGTTCTCCAGCCCTTGACAATTGGACATCCAGTAAACAACTCTTCCGTGAGCTACAGTACCCTGACATGGCATGCGACAAAATCGGTTGCAAAGAGTTGAAGCACACTTACAGGGCAGATCCAGTCTAGAATCGGGCCCATGGCCTTTCGGAGCAGGTGCCGAGCTCGAGCGCGCATGCCACCCTCACAGGAGGTGGAGCATGCCTGAGCCACTGGGGCGCAGCAGCTTTGTTTTAAAGCCCAACTCCTGACCGCTGACGAGTTTTCTGTTGGCAGGCTTTGCAGCCTTTATCTCTTGCAATAAATCTTGGAGCCGCTGGTTTTGCAAGCCGAGGGCTACTTGTGTCGTCTTGGACATCACTTCTTAGGTTGACCCTTGAAGCTTTGCAGGGCTTTTGCAAGCTTCAAGATAATTGGCTTCCTTTGCGGGATCCCACATCTGTTCCAAACTCAGCGAAGTCCCAGAAAAGCCACAAAACGGACAGCAGACATGAACATGGCCACGCAAAAGACAGTCAAACAAGAGCTTTGTCAGCTTGCTAAAAGAGTTTGGGGCTCTTGACTATAGAAACTCGAACCACAGCTTTAAAGCTTCCAATCCGATCAGGCTTTGCCCGCATTGGCCTGCCAGTCGTGCCACTGCGCCCAGAGGCCATCCACACATAGCCTTGGCAGCGACAGCGGACAGGTACGCAGCAAGGACATCGAGCATGCAGCTGTTCCCACACGCACCCAAGGTAACAGCAGTGCCTGCAACTGCCTGTCCCAGTATCAAGAAAAGGTTTGGAGTTTAGACACTACACTATACCAACAAATTGCCTCAACAACCTTCCTGGATAACGTCAAAGGTCGGTCCACTAATCAGGCTTTGGGACGAGCGGTTCAGGATGCATCTGACAAATCCAAGCCTCGCACTCTCCTTCTGGGCATGGCTCGGTGTTGCATGGCTCCACCCAAGCCTTCATGAGCTTTCGTTACTTCAAGTCACAGTGGGGTAGGAAGAAAATCTTCAGTTAAATGCTTGGCGCCTGTAGAACATTATCTTTTGTCTTGCATCTTTTTTGCTGGTTCCTTATCATTTTACACGTTTAAAGTACGAGTTGCAGCTTCAAGTACTTGTTAGTACTGGAACTCTCTATGAAGAATAACAGAAACCTCACCTTTTTCGAAGGAAAACAAACTTCAACCCCCAAGAATGTAGCTTCCATAACCTGAGTACAGCCCAGCCAGATTGCTAAAAAACTTAGGCTGGGCAGCAAGGGGCAAACAGCTTGTCAAACCCAACACTCTCATTTTGACTGTTGTTCCGTTATCGTTTTGCTGCCCCAAAGGCGGTAATACGCACACATGCTCAGCTCTCTCATCATGTTCTGGTTCAAACACGATCGCTTTATTTGTTCTTTTCGCTTAACAGGGGTTGGCATCCTGTCAGCCGGGTGGCTTCAATTTTGTGAGTTTTGGGTATGGGGTTTGAGGTTTAGGGTTCTTCCCTGTAGAGAGCCCCGTGCTGATCGACCAGACCCCAAACACTGACACTAGAGAACCCACTACTGATTGGCGTAGTGTGGAGGTCTCTAGCCCTTAACTTGTCGGTATGGGGGCTTGTACCGGTTGCTGATAAAGACTCCACGCAGCAGAGAACCCCCTACGACGCCCAATGGCCAGACCCCGAAATCCTGTCTCCCTAGCTTTGAAGCCCAATTCGCAGTGCCAACCATGGGAGTGAATCCTCGAGACAGTGTTGGGGGCGATTCTACTTTCCGGCCTTGTCCTTCGGCAAGCAGGGGTCGCAGCCCGGGGATGGCCACCTGAGGGATGCGGTGCTCTCTTGGCATGTTCTTTGTCTGTGCTGCCGTGCAGTAAACATGCTGGCAGCACGAGGTGATATTGCGCAGTCGATGGCGTTGGCCTAGGAGAGAAATTTCTTTGCGCCAGAGGCAAGGCACGGTGAGGAGTTCTTAGCCATGAGCCACCCCCGCAATGTCGGGTGCAGTCGCTCCATTCCTTCCACTTGCCCCAGACCTTAATGCCACACCACTTGTTGCCAGGCTCCCAAGTGTGGGCCATGGGCAAACACGGCCACTGAAGCCCCCACACATGGGTCACAATTTCCGCAGTGCTCCTTCTTGCATGGCTTGACCTGGCCAAAGTTTCACAGTTTCTCATTCACACTGCCACAACCCAGACCCAGTGGCCTCTGTCAGGTTGCCAACACAACCCGTGCCACAATGGCTGAGCCTGCAAGCACTACTTAGCCGAAGAGCTCGCGTGTGCATGAGCGGCGTTGATCGAACTTTTGCGAGCAAAGAAAGGCATCAGTTGCGGCTAAGCTCAGGTTTCCTTACCAAAAATTTGGAAGTGCGTCAGAAGCTCTATGCAACGTCAAGTTCGTCTGACCGGATATCACGCACTAATAGGCCTGCTGGTGATCTTGCGAGATCTTTCCTGCTCAGCTAGAGGTGAAGATGCATCGGCGGTTGCCTTCTTGCAACCCTTTGCCCCCAAGACCCAACTTTCAACATTAAACGCAACACCAACAACCGCTGCAACAACCCATCTTCACGACCAACACTGATCTCCTGGAAGCCAGGCCCGCAGGTAGCACTGCAGGGTGTCCACCTCAAGCAGCTCTACTGTGCAATCTAGCCAGAAAGCCACAGTAGCAGTCCAGCCGCATTGCAGCATCCGAGATGAGGCTAGAAACAGACTGCAAAGACCTTCCACCCTAGGATCATCTTATATGAGCATGCTGGTCCACACCATGCCTACCAAGCAAAAAAGATGCATGATTTGAAATCTGAGTGAATGAGCGTGTATCTAGTTGCAGCTCTCGTTCCCAAAAAGACCGCTGAGGCTGCTGCACCGTCCAGATGCTGACTTTGCAATTGACGTCGCTGTTCGCACAGGGCCTGCTTTGCACACTCACTGCGGTCACTCTATGTCAATCGTGGGAATTCTGCGAAAGCTGGTCAGCAACTCAGTCAGGGGCTCACGGTTACATCCAGCAGTTTCGATCAAACCTGGGTCGCATGGCCTCAAGTCGCTTGCCCTGTGCGCACTGAAGATTCTCAACAACGACTGGAATTCCAAGTCATCCTTGGGTCTCGGCTTGCCCCTATGCTTGGGGTTCACTTCCACCTGCTTAGCCGCTTTTCAAGCATGCTAGCAACTTGCACTGTCGTTGCAAGCCGTGGTTTCCGGAATGCTGGAACGTCATCCAACACGTCACTAGGTCAAAGAGTCATTTTTCAACTGTTGCATGTATGCTTCTCCAACCTTTCGCGCTTTTCACACAACAAACTTGCAGAGCTGCCAGACTCCTCGTGAGGAGTAGCATTGTTGGCACTACGCCTGCTGCTGGAATTTCATCGTCTTGCATATGGAACTGCTGGGCATTTCGCAGAAACGTTTAAATACTTTTCAGTCTCTTTGCAAGAAGCTTCACTCGTTGTACCTTTCGATAGGTTTTACTTACGCTGTTTGGCTTTGTGTCTGTTGCTGGAACACATTTCCACGAAGCCACAGGATTTCACGGTCGCAAAAGACCATGCATTTGCACCGGTTGCAATCTTTGCAAACATTATTCAACAAATCAACTTTTTGATTGCTTCTGCGTTCGTCAGGTTACGACAGGTTTTCTGGAGACACTTTTCTGGTTGCCAGAGCAGCGTTGATACAGAACCATCCGGACGCGGGGTTCAGCGGATCAACCCTTACAACACGAAGCACTTTTCACTAAAAAACGTCCACGGCCCTTTGAAAGCATTGCCGCGCTGGGAAGTCACCGAAGTCCAAGTCGCCCAAAGAACAACAAGTGAGCAGCCTTTTTTGGGGTGGTGGAAACCAAGTACGAATGTATTCTTCGCATGAAATGCTATACCCCACAAGGATGAATATAATGCGATATATGGTAGTTCCCCTAAATAGGGGACCCCCAACATAGACCCCAAAATACGGTAATCCTTATCATGGGGACGCCCAAGAAGGTAGAACTAATTCCGGGAAACCCCTAAACCCTATAAACTCGTAAATAACCGCAGTTTCCATTTCATATTCAATCATGTTCTTTTCCATTGGATTTTCCATTATCGGGGTTATATTTCGCGAAACCCTGAACCCTAAAAGATATCTTTTGAAAATCCATGCTCCTTTCCATTGCCACTATACGATCTCCAAAGAATCCACACATACCACCAATGTTCCCCTAAATGGATTTAAGGCTACATATTGTAGACGAAAGTATCATTCTAGGCCTGCCGCTGTCGCTGCTTCTGACCCCCATCGCAGGATTTGTCGCCTGAGGTGAGGACAACTGCTGCTTTCTGCTTCCCGAAATCAAGCATCCCTTTAAAGGGGATATGGGCGATATATGGGGGGGTTAGAGAGGGTTTGTTCTTGCTACAAAAATGGAGCTGTGACATGCGGGGCCGGTCAAAGGCGCTGGCAAGCATCCCACTCCGTCCAAGGGCTAAGGATGCAGTCCACTGCGACGGTGCAGGGCTGGATCTGGGCAGAGGTAAGGTGTTTACTATTTGGGATTTCGGGTTTAGAGGGATAATGGAAAATGGAAACTACTATTTACGATTTAGGGTTAAGAGGAATAATGGAAAAGAAACTGGAAACCACTATTTAGGGTTTAGGGTTTACTCAAAAAGGCATGACTAGGGTTATATACGGATATTGGGATTTATATAGGGATAGTGGAAACGGAAGCTACTGTTTATGGATACTCTCAGAAACAGGCATGGAAATTGGGAGTATGTGGTAAATAGGGGGGCCCTAATATAGACCCAAATACTCTCATCCTTATTATGGGGACCCCCAATTCAAGATGGTACCCGAAACATATTTGGAAACCTAATCACTATAAACCCCTATATAACCACAGTTTCCATTTCATTTTCAATGTTCTTTTCCATTTGATTCTCCATTATAGCTGATTTTGGGAAACTCCCATCCCTGTAAACCCCTGTATGAGCTGTAGGACCCCTAGGGTAGTACCCCTATTTTTGAGAAACAATCAAACCCCTAAACCCTAAACCCCCAACCCTAAACCCAAAACCCCCAACCTTAAACCCACCCCCATGTAGCAATCAGACTGCCCTCTTATCGGCACCTCCTGCATGGTGCCATTGCAGGGCTTGCCTTCCTGCACAGAGCGCGAACCCTGATTGCGACCAATTTTGAAGTAGACTCACAGCTTCAGGCGCTACATATATATATATAAATATGAATATATATAATGTAGTATACTGCATTTTTCTCATGGCCTATTATAGTATAATATAGTATTATATAAGATATTACAAGATGTTATAGCATTCGAGCAGGCTGAGCCTTGGAGGGCTGCTCAGCAATGGTGCGGTACCGCTCCTGCTTTTCAAACTTGCTCCTAGGTTCAATACTGATATCCCATACCTAGAGGTGGTACTTACTCAAAATTAGGGGGGACCCCGATATACACCCAAAAATACTACATCAGGGGGAGCCCCAATGAAACTCCCAGGTTCTAGGACTGTCCCGCTGATCATGGGAATCGCAGTGACTCCACCTGGCCAAGTGCCAGAGCCACACACTTTATTGCATTTTCGGCTTCCATCCCTCAGCTCAAGTTGTGGCAGCACTCGCTCCACGGAGAGAGCTCGCAGTCCCGAGCAGCACTTTCATCACCTAAAGCCGGCAACGATCATGAATGATGAAAAAACTGCGGCGTCCTGTTGTGTGATTGAGGACACATGAGACTCAAAAGGTCGTCATATACTTCAACCTTCGGGCCATTGCCTAACAGACATAATGAAGACCCTCAAGGGGTCCTGCATGGTCCTGCAAGAGCTTCAAGGAGCACAGATGCTTCTCCTCCAGGAGCCTATCTCCAGGTCCCGGGCATGGCTCCAAATTGCAGGGAATCAGCTCCTCCAGGCTGCCCTGCAAGCCCGTTGGGCAATCTCCATCACGACGCTGTCACATTGCGCTGAGGACAACAAAGGAGTTGTCTATACAAACAGACCGTGCACCTTAAATTGCGATTTCTTAAGCTGCAACCCTGCAGCACTGGACGTGGGAAGCGAAAAGTAGCGGCCCATAGTTCTAGAAGACTACACTAGACTTAGACTGCTGTTCCTGGTCCCGTCTGTGCATGCCGAGGCAAAGAAGCGACCAAACCAGGGGACTCCTTCCAATCGCTTAGTGCCTCAGTGCCTCCACGTCCCCTCAACACAATGCCTCACAGGGAGTGCCGCCGCCAGCAGGTGGCGATCGGATCCCACGGCTCCTGCAACAGCAGCGAGCCATTCTACGCGTCATCCCAGCGGCCGGCACTTACCCAACTCAGACTCTCTGCAATCGGGACATCTTGCAAGGCTTGCCTATGCTTCAGGCCACCACCGCAGAGAGCTGTGCACCTTGGCGGGCGGCCCTTATTGGTACTCAAGATAGAATATGCCCATCATGCTATCCAAAGTCTGCTTCACGTGGTAGCGTGGTAGCGTAAGAGCGTTGCTCCGTCCACTGTCGCCAGTTGCTGAACCTTGGCTGGCAAAATCTGAGGCGCATTGCATAAATAGTGAACCGGAAAGGAGGCCTGCTGAGAGCTTTGCTTACAATCTGTTCTCGCAGACAAAGCTGCATAGTCGAGACAGGGCTCAACATCCTGCACACACGACTCTGCCACGCCACCGCGGCAGAGGCGCTTATAAACGGCAGCTGCTCTTACAGTCCTCCAATGAGAGTGGAGGCGCCGGATAGGTAGTGCCACAGGGCTCGCCTCCGTTTTGGGCCTCAGCAGAGGGCTTCTTAGCGCTTTAGGCTTTAGCATTGCTAAGCGTTTTGCCTGCGCGAGGATGGTTCGCGCCCTGAGACGCTGGTAACCTGTCTCCTGGCCACACACGGTTTCTTGACGATCTCTTTCTAAGGAGGCACTTGACCAGCGGAAGCCTTGGCACAGAAGCTCCAGTCATCCCAGTCTCCGATGGTGCAGTCAACTTCCTGACAGAAATCATTTTGAAGATCTTGAAGGCTAGCTTTCTGCACAGGTAGTCTGACCATACAAGCCAAGGTGTAGCTTGATCCTGGCTCTGACCTGGAGTGAATGCTAGCCAATTCGCTCCATGCCATCCCTGCCAAAACCCTGCGAAAACCTGTAGAAACCTCGTAAAAGCCCGGGATCAACTCCATGCCAACTGGCCTCCTTGCAAGACTCTCGGGGGCAACTCTTTGTCTCCGTCTGGGCACCAAAGCCTTGGTGTAGTTGAACCAGTGCAGAGGAATTCTCTTGGTCAAGTTCAAGACCGCAGCAGGTCCCACAACTTCAAGGTAACCCCTGAGGTAGAGAATGTATTCATGGGCGGTCCGGGAGAAGTGGTTGTGTAATCAGTTCCATGATGCCAGCCGGCCAGATTCTCAGTCTCATGGAAGTCCTATCCAAAGTCTGCATCCATTAGACTTGAGCTGCTTGTTCCGGTGGTCCTTGCTCGAAAGTCTCTTGCAGGCGTCACATCTCATGTAATAGCACTTTACAGTACTTGAGCCTAGATCTGTAGCTAGGAAGAACCACTTCCAAAACAATATCTTTCCACTATCGAGCAAGTAAAAACCCTCAAACCCAAGGTTTGTAAGTATAATCCTGCAATGTCGCCCCCTTGAATACAATCTAGGCTGTTTTGCTGCACATTATGTATGAAACCAAGAAATCTCTGTAAAGTGGCCGGGGCAATTATTTGAATACCACATCCCCTGCGCCTGTAACATTATATGTGAACATCACCTTGACGTCAGCAATCACCCGAAACCCCAGCATTAGATACCAAGCCCACTCACTGTAAAGTGATCTGTGCACATCTGTGCACCTTCATGAGGTTTCAGAACAACAGCAGGCCTTTGTAGAAAACGATGGGGGCAGCTCTTTATGCTGAATCACTCGAGAGCAACAAACAGCGTCGGGAAGAACACTAGGAAGGATGCTTCATCCACCACTCATTCTCCATGAAATTTGGTGGAAGGGCTTGCAACAAAATTGCTACCGCCAAAACGTCCCCCCATAAAATGCCCGAAGCCATTTTACAGAGGGGCTAGCCTAGTCATTTTATAGAACAGTGCCAAAGGGGATATCATAATATGTTCTTGTATTCTGCGCAAGTCTGGCCCTGCAGGAGCCTCGTCCTGAGGCTGTCGCATGGATCCCCTCCGCAGCTGCTCGGCTGCGCAATGACACGATGGCGGTTGCCTGATTTGGGCAGGAACTGCTGCAGTAGACTGAAAATTTTGTCTCACTTGCCAGCAGTCGCGATGTAGGCGCGATGTAGGCGCGATGTAGGTCCAGGTTCGGAGGTTGTGAATTTGACTTTGCTTGAAATGACTTCTGAAGCAAAAGGATCTTCCCCTTCTCCTCCCAGTAGGAAGCTCATCCAGATGCTCCCCCACCCTCGCACCACTCACTGAGTTCTGCACACAGCTGCGTACAGGACCTCTGAAACCAAGCATTGCGCAAACTTCTCTATGCAAAGGCATCAAAGTCATCCCCTCCTTGCGCAACCAAGGCACGGCTCTGACCAGGGCCCCCAAACACCGAATCTGCAATTTCTTGGATGACAGTCTTCCTTGGCAAGCATGGAAGACTACCATCAAACACCAGCAGTCCAGCACCCTCTGCCCACCAAACGGAGAGGGGGTCACTTAGTCAACCTTTTTCCGGGTCACTTAGCCAACTCGGATCCCGCACCGATTCGGTTCACTTAGCAAACACTTTTGCGGTCCCTTAGCCAACTCAGGATTCTGCGACAGCGTGCAGTGTCTAGGGCCTAGCGTTTACGGGTTTTGGATTTAGCATTGGGGGTTTAGGGGTTTTGGATTTAGGGTTTAGGCGTTTTGGATTTAGAGTTTAGGGTTTGGGGGTTTTGGATTTAGGGTTAGAAGCTTCTAGATTTAGGGTTTAGGGTTCGAGGGTTTTGGATGTAAGGTTAGGGTTTAGGGGTTTGGGATTCAGGTTTGAGGGTTTTAGGGTTTAGGGGTTTTGCATTTGAAATTAGGGTTTAGGGGTTTCGGATTTAGGGTTTGAGGGTTTTGGATTTAGGGTTTAGGGTTCGGGGGTTTTGGATGTAGGTTTAGGGTTTGGGGGTTGTGGATTCAGGGCTTCAGGGTTTTGGTTTTAAGGTTTATGTAGGGGAATTGGATTTAGGGTTTAGAGTTCGGGGGTTTTGGATGTAGGGTTAGCGTTTGGTTATGGATTTAGGGTTTAGGGGTTTTGGATTTAGGGTTTGGGAATTTGAATTTACAGTTTGGGTTTAGGGGTTTCGGATTTAGGTTTGAGGGTTTTGGATTTTGTACAGTTGCCACGCGCTTCCAATGCTTTGGCTGCACAACGAGAAAACGGAGCTCTGGCGCGTAGGCGCCGCCAACAGCTTGGCAGGGAATTGTGCGTTGTATCTTGTGATGTGAAGTTTTAATCCATGAATGGAACTGTGATATGCGGGGTCCTTACCTATGTAAAGTAAGTAGTACTCCATAGCGTGACCAAATACTAAGGAAAGCCAATGAGGGGAGGTGGGCCTGTTTAAAGATGGTTATGGCATGCCACTCTGTCTTTGAGGCCAGGTGCAAGGGTTTCGGATTTAGGGTTTAGAGGTGTTGAATTTAGAGTTTAGGGTTTAGGCGTTTTGGATGTAGGGTTTAGGGTCTAGGGGTTTTGGATGTAGGGTTAGGGTTTAGGGTTTTTGGATGTAGGGTTAGGGTTTAGGGGTTTTGGATGTAGGGTTAGGGTTTAGGGGTTTTGGATGTAGGGTTTAGGGTCTAGGGGTTTTGGATGTAGGTCAGGGTTTAGGGGTTTTGGATGTAGGGTTTAGGGTCTAGGGGTTTTGGATGTAGGGTTAGGGTTTAGGGGTTTTGGATGTAGGGTTAGGGTTTAGAAGTTTTGGATTTAGGGTTTGAAGGTTTTGGATTTAGGGTTTAGGCTGTAGGGGTTTTGGATTTAAGGTTTAGGGTTTGAAGGTTTTGGATTTAGGGTTTAGGGGTGTTGGATTTAGATTTAGGGTTTAGGCTTTAGGGGTTTTGGATTTAAGGTTTAGGGTTTGGGGGCTTTGAATTTTAACTTAGGGTTTAGGGTTTACGGATTTAGGGTTTGAAGGTTTTGGATTTAGGGTTTAGGGGTGTTGGATTTAGGGTTTAGGGTTCGGGTGTCTTGGATTTAAGATTTAGGGTTTAAAGGTTTTGCGTTTAGGGTTTAATGGTTTTGGATTTAGGGTTTAGGGGTGTTGGATTTAGATTTAGGGTTTAGGCTTTAGGGGTTTGGGATTTAAGGTTTAGGGTTTGGGGGCTTTGAATTGAAACTTAGGGTTTAGGGGTTTTGGATTTAGGGTTTGAGGGTTTTGGATTTAGGGTTTAGGGGTGTTGGATTTGGGGTTTAGGGTTCGGGCGTTGTGGATTTAAGGTGTAGGGTTTAAAGGTTTTGCATTTAGGGTTCAATGCTTTTGGGTTAAGGGTTTAGGCTTTAGGGGTTTTGGATTTAGGATTTAGGGTTTAGGGTTTAGGGGTTTTGCATTTAGGGTTTAATGGTTTTGGATTTAGGGTTTAGGGGTGTTGGATTTAGATTTAGGGTTTAGGGTTCTTTGATTTAGGGTTTAGGGTTAAGGGTTTTGGATGCTGCCCCAAGCTAGCCTTCAAGATGGGCCCATGTTGCCGAATCTGATCCTAACACAGCCTACATGTTGATCCGAAGACAGCTCCTCGTGTGCGAAGCGGCCAACAAAAAAGTTTGCCAAGCGACCCCTAAAAAGCGGGCTAAGGGACCCAGAAAAGTGTTGGCTAAGCGAGCCCTTTACCCACCAAAACTGCGAGGTCTTCTTGACAGTGAACATCTTGATCTGGGCCGCGCGCATTGCAGCTGGGAGTGTTACACCTTGCAAACCATCCAAAGCGTCCACAGCCACGTCTCTTCTTAGGCCAAGTACTGAGTACAAGGCGCTTGCCAAGTGCAGATCCCCTTCCTGTTCTTAGCACATGATGCAGCTAGGTTGCTCCACAGTCTCTGTCTGCTCGCCGCTGCAGACCATGCTTTGACTTCCAGCCTAAGGGGATGGGCTTCATCAACACTTCCAGACATGTGTCCGTTAGATGCTACAGCAGTATCTCGTGCTGCATCCACTGACAGGCTCCGATGCTACATTCACCAGACTTTGCAGACAGGGTAACGTCAAACGCATACTATAGGTTCATAAGTGTCAAACATGCCGGTGCAGAACCAGCAGCAAACCAAACTTCTGCTTAAAACATCCAATCTGTAAGGCAACTGCGAAAAGATAGACTCCACCTGCGCTGGCATTGTAGTCCTGGGGCAGCTTTGACGGTTGCAGCTCTGAGTACTCCCAGAAATGTTCCAAGTCACAACCTGCAGCACACCATGGGACGGGCATCCGGAATCTGTGTATCACTTCATGTTCAGTGGCAGACAACACAGGGTACCTAAGAACGTCCTGTGCGCTTTGTCTCTAGTCAGTCCCACTTCGACTATGTCGTTTGCTGTCGACGTCTGTACAAGGCTGTTTACAATAGAAGGATGCGGGAAAGACAGAACATGTGCATGCAGCTGATGCAAAGACGAAGATATCGAAGATGCACTCCCTGAAGCTCACACTGCCTCGCCTGATCGCTGAACGGTGCTTGTGAGGTGATTTCAAGCCTTGCAGGTGCAAGTCCAGCATCCATTAGCTGCCAAACCGTTTGGAGGCCATGAGATTCTGATGGTGCGGTGTTTTTTGGGGTCCCCACATTTAACCCTATATCAACTTGAGAAGACGCTCTGCCCGGAGAATTGTGCGTCCAGCAGTCTGGGCCTTCTCTGCAGAATCTTCACAGCCGTTCCGCAGGTGGCTGTACAATCTGGCGAAGGGCTTCCACCGCACAAGCAGATGGGACACCAGCATCAAACGGAGTGGGCAACGCTAAAGAACAGCACTCCAAGGAAAATCCCGCATGCTCATTCCTGCCGCGCCTCCAAGATCTGACCAGTCTGACCAGCGGCAGTAGTACTGCAAGTCAGGCTTGAGGAAGCTTAGCAGCTATGGTCCTATGGCGATCCGTTTGTATGACACGGGCTCCTCAGCTTCACAGCTCCCGGTGCAGTTCATGGTCTCCTGCCAGCAGTCCATGACGACCAGCAGCGATGGGACTCCGTTTGTAGCGCCGAACTGTCAATCCCAAGTGCTCAAAGTGTCGTCCACTTTCGGGTGGCACACACCAATTCTAAAAGAGATGTGAATACCAAGAGATTACAAACCTGACAAGTCGAGGCTAACGAAAGCCAGCCAGGTTGTCAGACTACAAAAGGGGGGAGTAGGAAGCTTTGATGCAACCACCGAGTATGATGCAACTCGCCAGATGGCCATTTGAAACGTACTGAGCGGAGCAGACGATTCAAGCGCAGGCTAGTAAGTAAGTATCTTGCGACTCCCCCTACCCCTAGGCTGCGACTCCTGAGAAAGAATCAACTTCCACCCGCCAACCACCACCCCCCCCCCCCCAAAGTGTCCCCCGCACACCCCTCAACTCAACAGGATCCACGAACTCGAATGCAGACACGTGACATATTATTCAATCCTCTCCTCTCCTATCTTCTATCCTCTCCTCCATCCTATCCTCTATACTCTCCTCCATGCCCTCCTCCATCCCCTTCTCCATCCACTCCTCCATCCTCTCCTCCCTCCTCCCTGCTCTCTCCTCTCGCCTCTCTCGTCTCCCCTCTGCCCTCTCCTCTTTCTCCTCTCCTCTCTCCTCTCATCTCTCTCCGCTACTCTCTCCCCTCTCTCCTCTCCCCTCTTCTCTCTCCCCTTCCCCTCTCCTCTTTCCCGTCTCCCCTCTCCCTCTCGTCCCTCCTCTCTCTTCTCTCCCCTTTCCTCTCTCCCCTCTCCCCTCTCCCCTCTCTCCTCTCCTCTTTCCTCTCTCCTCTCTCCCCTCTCCCCTCTCTCCTCTCCTCTTTCCTCTCTCCTCTCTCCCCTCTCCTCTCTCCTCTCTCCCCTCTCCCATCTCCTTTCTTTCTTTCTTTCTTTCGTTCGGGCTATGGAGGCGAGAAGGATCTCACCTCCGGGCTTCGATGCCCAGCCCGTGTTGGGCAGACTCTGTCAAACAACCCCTCATGATTTCAGGGTCGGGGCTTCACCATTGGGGCCCTCTCCCGTCTCCTCTCCTCCTCTCTCCCCTTTCCTCTCTCCCCTCTCCCCTCTCCCCTCTCCTCTCTCCCCTCTCCGCTCTCCTCCTCTGTCCCCTTTCCTCTCTCCCCTCTCCCCTCTCCCCTCT